>CAKALU010067550.1:0-29134 GCA_916700995.1 Hozukius guyotensis | reverse complement strand
GCTTCTCACTAAAATATGAGGAAATTTAAAACAAGGAATTTAAACGTAATCCTGGTTCTCTCCAAGGTTATAATAGTTTTGAATTTTCAATTAATTTTTATTTTAGCTGACTTTTCACTTTCATTTTAGTTTTCAGAGTTTTTATATATTTAGTTTTATAGTAGTTTTAGTTTATTTTTGTTAGGGCCAGGCATGATGTCTCCGAAATATGCAGCTTTATGAAATACATGGTTGGAGAACTGTGTAGGCCATAATGTTTATTATTAATAATATTATTATTTCATGCTGTCTCCTTTTTTCGGTTGTGATATATTAGCGCTAAAGCAGAAACGAATTAATCCTTATTTTATTTTTATAGTTTTCTTTCTTTCAAAGGTCTTTTTATTGATTATCAAAAATGAATTAAACAGTAACTGTACAGTGAAAAGATTTAGTTTTACCCAGCAACACTAACAAACCCATCCGTCTACTCACACAAAAAACAAACACACAAGCGACCACAGAAAATATATTCTAAATGATGGATAAATAAAGTAAAAATTATAGGCAACACAGAGAAAATATCTATAATACACCTTAATAGAAACAGAAAAAGTAAGTCGAGAGATAAAGGAAATAGAAAATTGATAAAAAGGATAAAGTTTTTATTTAGTTTCAGTTTACTACAAATATTTTTCAGTGCTTATTTTTGTGTTAGTTTACTGTATAATAACCCTGGTTCTCTCTGCAGTTGAGGTAAGTAAAGGCCACTGTTGGAGAATTGATTGTAATAAAAAAACGCAGATATTTGGCTGGTAAGCAATATTTAACAAATAAAGACAGACTTCCCTTCTGACCGTCAGGATTTAAAGAGCTGTTAGAAAACAGTGTAATTAATCTTTTTATAGTGTGTCGGCAGCAGCCTCACCTGCCACGCAGTCAGACAGGAAGTGCACATCAGGTGTCTGCAGGGCTCGATCTTCACGTCCTTGTCGTTCTCTGCGCAGATCTTACAGAGCTGGAAGGTGGAGCCCATCTCACAGTACAGCTCATACTGCTCCTGTAGGGAGGAAGTGAGGAAGAAGAGACACAGGTTGGTCATACTGAATAACACATACTAGTCAAATCATTCTCAACCTTGAGAGGGTTGACTGGTTTATAGATGGAAACCAAACAGGAGCAACAAACCTGAGTAACTTTGATGTGGTCCTGTGGAGAGGGTTCACACAGCCCTGTTAGGTCTGGGTTCTGTGTACGACCATCTGGGAACAGATAGCTGGAGAACCACCGCATACATTAAAACACACACAAACACTTCATATATGGTAATAATTCTTTGTGGATTCGTCACTACGAGAGATCAGATCAGAAAACAGTGAAGTTTCTTACTAAAATATAGGAAATATAAAACAGGGAATTTAAACTTAAAGGGATATTTTGGGTGTTTTGAAGTGGGGTACTCTATATTTAGAATATTTTTGCCAGTTTACCTTGCCGGGAGACAACTATACGGTCTATGTTTCCGACGAGGAACTGAAGCCGTTATTTATGCTCTCTTCAAAGCCACCAGACTCCACTGGGAAAATGTTTTTTAATTTTACCTCGCAGAACAGGGGAGTTGCTATGGACTATGGATAAGGATATATGTAGAACGTCATTATGCAGAAACCTACGTCAGGTCACGTGGGAAAACGTTTTAGAAGGGCTTTGGAAAATAGCATTTTGACGCTAAAACATTCATACTTTACCAAAATTTGAATGTTTGGATTTGAATACATAAGGAACACCACTGGTAAGCTACAGAATTATATAAAATCCTAAAGAACCTTTAGTCTTGATTCCCCATTTTGTTATTTGGGTTGCATCCACCAAAGCAAAGAAATGTTTTTTTACGGAAATGTAATTAATAAGATATTAACACAGTAAAAGACAATAATAGCTATATAGAAAGAGCTATTCTGGAGTCATTGTGGCAATCTGAACTCCCTAGAGGCATGTATAAACTAAAATGTATAAACTGGTGCATTGAGACTGTGTTGTAGCGGGACTCACAATCCCTCTCTGTATCCATCAATGAGGGCTTGGAAGAGTGGTTTGTTATGGGGGATGGTCTGCAGGATGTTCCCATCAGCCGTCACATAGCCGATGGCCCACTGGCCCAGCCGAGTGCAGCTCAGCCTGAAGATGTAGCTGAGAGAGAGGACGACAGTCTCCTGTGAACCTATCCGTCTTATCCAAAAACTTTAAAATCACAAGGAAGCATGATTCATGTCGGGCTCGTCTGTGTCTCACCTGCCAGGTTTGTGGATGAACCGGTGCAGTCGAGCCTTGACCTCGTCGTAGGTTAGGAAGGCCATGTAACCCGGATGTGTGACAGCCAGACTGTTCCAGTTTCTTAAAAGAGACGACCACGGCTAGACAAGACAAACAAAAAAAAGAGTTCATGATACAGATTTCAACTGTTTTAGACCTTTATTCAACAATTCGTGCATACACGTCAACCCGGTTTCACAGGAAGGCGTATAAATAGAACGACATTACACAGACATCCCGCGTGTCTTGAGAACACATTTTACTCGTGTCATTTGCACAACTCACACAGTTAGGTTTAGGCAACAAAACCACTTTGAAAAACATCATGTTTGGGCTTAAAATAAGTACGCAAACTAAGTAAAATACGTTCGGAAAAAAAACACAACATAAATACGGGAAACGTATCATAAACGTCAGTAAAAAAAAATGAGACAAACATCACTAATGTAACTTACAAAACGGCGGTCTCCTGGTTAAAAGTCGTGTTTTTGTTGGACCCATCCACCTCCCATCCCGCCCAACAAAAGCGTTTTTTCTCGCTTTTTATTCTACGTCACTAGCTCTGAGCATAGCATATTCACACGGATGCGTTTAGATTGCCGTCCATGCAGACTACATGGTGTACACATGACACACCAAAAGCAATAAAGGCGTTCTTATTTGCACGCTAAATCGTAGCATTCATACGCCTTTTCCTGCGAACGGGCTGCACATGTGTCTACAATTTGGACTTGGTAACCAATACAAAGGCAACAACAGATGTCATTAATTTACTAAATATGAAAAGGACACAAATAAGTAACAGGTGGCAATATGGAAAAAAGTAATTTATTTATTTATTATTATTTTTATTCAAATTTAAATTAAAGAAGAGAAGGAGAAGGCGAAAAATGAAAAGAGAGACGGAGAGAAGAAGTAAAAATAAATAAGCAGAGGTTGAGATCTGTTTGGGTTTGGATGCATTTTGCAGGATGGATTTGTTTTAGTATTATTAATTATTTCTGTTCAATTCATTGAATTACTACATGGATCTGTGGATAAACCATAAAGCTCTGTTGTCATGAGCCTTACCTGGAAGAGCCTGGTGAAGATGTCAAACTCAAAGACAGAGATGTAGTCGTTGCAGGTGAGGTCGATGGTGGACTTTAGAGCCATGGCCTCCAAGCCCGAGCTGATGGGGTGAAACTCGTGGAGAGCCTGACGAAACGTCCTCCATGGCACGATGGTCCTACAGTACATTGGAAGGAGGGGGCCAGAAAGTTAAACCTAACCATTCCTCATAGTTTTGAATATCATACATCAATCTCACAATCTCAAAACCTAAAGCTCAGATGGCAACTAATAAACTTGTGATACTACATTTTCAACCTAGGGTGACCTAAAGTAAAAACTCACTTGTCCCCAAATGACCTCCTCCAAAATTCGGCAGCATCAGCTTTGGTGATCCTGAAGTTGTCGCCCTGAAATAAGCCATTGGGGAAGATGGCTTTTAGCTCTGCAAGCATGTGACTGAAGATCAGAGACAGCTTGGTGAGGTTTCGCCTGAGTGAGCGGAAGAGAGAGAACAGAAAAAACAAACACCAGTTAGTAGGGGAAGCTCTAATATTTGTCCAAATTCATATCACTAATCAGAAAGATTACAGGCCTTCAACAAACATGTGTGAATGTGTTTATCCATTACCAAACAAGGCAAATCACACTTGTATTTACAGTATATGTATATAATATTCGCTTTCACGCAGTCACAGAACTTCCTCATACTTCAGCGTACAAAGATATTGTTCAAGCTTTATCAGGCATTAGGGCTGCACAATTAATCCAATATTAATGTCGATCACGATTTTGGCTTCCCACAACCTGCACCTGCAATACTGACGTTTAATATGCGTGCTCCGCTCATAGAAAAGTCTGCTAAATATCAAATAAAGCACTTCATAAACAGCTAGCCAGTGGCGGCTGCAGCCCACTGTACTATATACTGTATGTTACTCATTTATGGGATACATTTCCAGGAAAAAAATACAAAGTTAATTGATATGTTTTATTTCCATGTCTGATGGTAAAAAAAATAATAATTAGCAAATAACTTCTTTGAAATTTCTTAAAAAACTCCCTGAATCATGACGTTAGCTACCAGGTTACATTTGTGTGGACAATAAATCACACAAGGATGGATTAGCGTGAGGGATTGCACCTGTTATCGTGGGAGGAGAGCAAGTCGGGTCTATACTTAGTAAAGCTTCTTGATAACCTTCACAAACAGTTGTTGACGCAGAACATCTAATGAGGAAATGTTGATAAAAAAAAATCAGAGTGCGTCACAGGAAGGATGAGCTTTTGCTTAGTAATGACTTTCTGAGAAACAGAGGAAGTGGATGTGATTGCGACAGTTTTTAATCATTGCCTTAGTACTATATCTGAGCGAATCTGCTAAATGTCACAGGTTGGATTTCATCACAGTGATCGAAAGTGTAAAAATAGTGTGTGGAGGAAGTTTCTCAGCAACTTCGTATAGACAGTGTAGTTTTTTAAAGTAGAGGACAGAGCAGTATCTTTCAGTTTCTATCTAAAGACGCGGTGGTTATCTGACCTGTTTTAAAGCCCAAAAGATTAATAGCAGTTCAGAAATGAGGCCACTGCAACGTAAATGAGTTACTTTCATATGTTTCTAAATTCAGGTTTTCATAGTCTTGTGTGAAATAAGACCGTAACAGACTCACTTTGAATGGCTTTACTTTAGGGCTGTGCAATTGATCAAATTTCAATTACAAAAGCATTGGCTTTAGATGAAACTACCTACTTTAAATCAACCAACACTAAGCACAGTTCTGTTCTGTAAAGCCATGTAATCTGTAATTAATTAACTTTATACTGCTTTATAACGCTATACTGCTGCCAATTAGGCCGTTTTATACCATACTATCATGGACACAGAGCCAATTCAAACAAAGATAAACTTGACCTCTATAACATCTGTCAGTTACCCAAACACAAGGATGACATTTCATCAGCGTACCTGGGCTGGGAGTTCTCCTCGAACATCCTCTCCTTGGCCTCTTTAAAGAGGCTCATTGTCTGCTTCGTCTTGTTGGTCAAGTTCTCCATGACCACGCGGAAGTACTCGTTCTCCCCGAGGATCTCCATCTTGCCCTCGTACCGGGACAGAACGGTGCGTAGGTGCTGGTAGGTGTCCGGCAGCAGGTCCAGGATGTAGGGCGGGCTGTTCTTCAACGCCACCTTGGGGTTCTGGCACAGACGCACCACCTGGATAGGAAACACAAAAAGGGCTCAGTTCGCACTGCGATACTTAGTGATCTATTCGGATTTCTATATTATTCAATATCAGATTCCAGTGTGAACTGGTCACGGTCCTGAACAAAGACATCACGTCGCAGCACGCTGTTGTACGAAATAGAGGTCAATCGGCTAACGGATTAATCGGCCGATATCTTCTTTACTTCTGCAGCAGCCTGGTCGGATACTTTTTCACACGCCGTTTTTAATAAATCACTTTTTCCTCCCAGTCTGCATTATATCCTCTGATAACGATAGTTTGTAAAATATCATATCGGCGCTGATTAATCGGCTAGTGCGAAAGTAAACATGAAGGCACCGTCAGTGTTTACTGTTTCATTTTTTAAGTTGATGTGCAGTGGAAGACAGCGAATTCATGAGCAGATGATAACAGGACGAGGAGAAAGAGAGTAGGGCTTCCCCCTCTTAGTCGATTATTCGACTAATTATAGTAATAATATTTAGTCGATTACGATAAAATAATCTTTTATTAGTCCCACAGCGGGGAAATTTGCAGTGTTACAGCAACAAAGGAGACAGCAAACAACAAGAGGCTTCAGTAACAAACAGAACAAGATATAATAAATAAGTAAGTAAATGAATTTACTCTATCTCTACCATTCGAAAATGGTATTGAATATCAATATTTTTCAAGTTTTTTTTATCGAATATGTTTAACAATTCTGAACATAGCTGTAGTTAGACTGTAATAGAGGATAGTTTCATGATTTTTAAAGTCAGGTGTTATGTGTACATGTTTTTGCTTGCTGGACTCATTCCTGCTGTCCATACTGGCTATTACGAGATCCTATCCTAATAATATGTCTAATTATCTGAAGTTAATGAGGCTTCAGCAGCCTTAGTTATCAAAGTCAGAGTTCTGAAAACAACAACGTAACCAGGAGCTTTCACATTTCCCATGTTTAGTTCAGTTGAATGAAGAGTGTGAATACTGACTTCATGCTCAATTTAGCTGTTTTTTGGAGGCATTTTACTTTTAACTTTGGCAGTAAAAAGAGGAAGGACGAGGGTTTTTTGTTAATAAATAAACTTAGCGCAAGAGAGAGTCGTGTTAATGTTTGCTTTGCAACATGACACTTTATAACACATTTATTGTTTACTTCAGGACTGAGGGAACAGAGTTGGGAGATGTGGTTGATGCAAGTTGATAATAGGATCCCCTCTTAGTCGATTAATCGATCATTTTGGTCTTAGTCGACTAAGATTTCTTTAGTCTATTAGTGGGGATGCACCAATACTGGATCGGATATCGGTAACAATGGGGCCGATCTATACAATTCAATGTTTATATACTATCTACATTTGACCAATTTGTTGCTGCATTAAAAATGTTTACAGTTGAATTGTAATTCCTGTTAATTCTTATGATTTTTTTACAAAGTTACTGTTGTACGAGTTATTATTTTAATGATAAATAACAATTAAATAAATTTATATCTACATATTTTGTTTTACAAAGTTAGTAAAGCAATGTTTAAGTCAAGCCTGATGTTGCCTTACATAAAAAAATAATGATCCCGGTCACTTCCACACAGTGAGGCATACAGCTTATTAATTAAACACTGGTATCGGCACCCAAAGCCCAGGTATCGCTATCGGGACTGAAAAAGTCGGATCGGTGCATCCCTGTCGATTAGTGATTTTTTTTTTAATGTTTTTTTATCCTGTGACTTATTGACCTATAATGACTCATTTCTAAGAAACTTATGAGCACAAGATTTAAAGTGGTGCTTTCGTGTGATTCTTTATGGAGAAACTCGGTGTTAGTTACAGATCTGTCGATTTAAATTAACTAATCGATTAGTCGACAAAGTCGTTAGTCAACTTAGAATTTGTTTGGTCGAGGACAGCCCTACATAAATAGATAGAAAGATAGATAGATGTACTTTATTGATCCCAAATTGGGATATGATTGTGTTACAGCAGCAGGTTATCCAGGCACCAGCACAGTAAATAAAATGCACATATCAACACTAGAGAAATAATAGATAATAATAATAATATTTCTCAAATCAATGTGCAACTATCTCATAAAGTAATCAAACAAACTCTTCCTCTCTTATGCATTACATCACAAAAAACTCCAATGACTCATTTTCATAGTTGTTGATAACAATCTATTGCCATAATTCCACTGCAGGGCACTACACACCAGAGTAGTACCGTATTATCACCCAGTCCGAAGTGGAAGCATATGACTGGAGGTTTCAAAAAAAAAAAAAAAGTTTTAAAACCTCCACCAGCAAAACGGATCAGTCAGTGCCATGTGACATGAAGACACGTCGCACTGTGGTGTAAATGATGCTTTGCACAGCACGCTGCACAACAGGCACGCAAATGGTGTATTGTACTCAGCGTCTTATCTGATATTATGCCTCTCTTCTTCTTCTTTCTCCAGCCCTCCTGAATTAATCTCTTGTGAACTCTTGTCTCTTCATCCCTCTCTACTTTCATCTCTTCTGTCTGGCTCAGTTAAGATTGGGGAAAAGATAAGCAGGAGTGACAGTCGGCAATACAAAACTAAGCCGCAGACACCAATGAGGTGTTTCCACTAAATCCGTGGCAAAGTCATCCTCACTGTGACCTACTTCGCTGTAAATTATCCCAATTAGATAATGCATCAGGGACACTGTTATACTCCAATTTTGGGGGTTTACTTTTCTCATACAGATCATGTAGACACAACTAAATGTTAAAATAAATGCGGAAATACCTTTTTTATATGGATTTCTGAGGCTAAATCTAATGCTGTGTTTATTAAATATGATCATCACTTTCACAATATGTTATGGGTGAATGTGTGTCTGTGTATAACTAGTTAACTAACTAGTTAAAGACACAGATATTATATGAAACTAGAAAACCTAAGGAAACCATGGGTACCAACCATTTCTTGCTCCCAAAGTTGGGCTAAATTTTAGTGAGGAAAAACTGGCATGGCCATTTTCAAAGGGGTCCTTTGACCTCTGACCTCAAGATATCTAAATGAAAATGGGTTCTATGGGTACCCACGAGTCTCCCCTTTACAGACATGCCCACTTTATGATAATCACATGCAGTTTGGGGCAAAATGCAGTTTTTTTCATGCAGTATAAATGTGTTATTTCCTCCTATTCTGAAATGGTGTGTTTGAATGTTTCTGCATACTGGGGTCCCTAAACAGTCTTGAATTACATAAATTGGGTATCAGCGCCGGTGTCAAAACTCTTGTGGATCCAATGAGCCCAATTGTAGCCATAGTAGCCATTTCATTGTAGTGAGACCATTTTTTGATGGTATATAATGACCTGTGGTGACCTCTAGGATAATCACAGCCTCATGAAACTTTACAGCCACAAACTACAGACCTAGAGCATTCAGAGGATTGAGGACTTTCCTAGCTAGATTGACAATAAGGGGGTTTCTGAGCAGTTTACACAACACAAGTGCTCGCCATCCAATCGAAGAAAAATGCAATTCTTGCAAAAAATCTCCAAATGTCAAAAGTTTTTGATCCCAAATCACAGCATAGCTTTTTCTATGGTGTTCCTCAAGGTCTCGGTGTCTTAATGTGGTATTTTGGAGGGATTATTGATCATTTTTTATCAAATCTCCAATGGTAAAATATGTTTAAAGGGACTCTATGTAAGAATCAGAAATTGCTTGTTAACAGTGACAGTCAACGACAGTCAGCGTCCTGTTGCTCGCGCTTATGCATCGCACTACGTAGACGAGAGCGAGCATCGGTTTAAACCGTGAGGCGACACACACAAGACTGAACGTGATTGACAGCTAAAACCACAATATCACTCTATTGGCAGTAATTTTAGCTACCTGTCCAATAGGAATTTTGCCAGCTCGGGGTCTGTTTCGATACCCAAAACCAAACGAAGGCGAATTGAAGGCCCGGCCCACCCAACGTCGGTCACATTCATGTTTTGCAAGATGGGCTTCACTAGATATAACTTAGTTTTTTTGTGCTTCCCTGGAGTTTTTGTTGGAGTCTGAGTTGTGTTGGGGGCTGGTCATTTGTTGGCGTTAGTGGACGCCATTTCTAACCGAAAGTTAGCTATCGTTGCACACTGTTAGCCCTGTGGAGAGTAAAGGCACTCGCGAGCGCGCATGACGTCACATCCGTTGGATTTTCCCGGAAAAAGCATCCCACATTCTTCACATTGAAAGCAGTCTACAGGCTGAGAGAGGAAACCCAGAAAACCGTGGAAGGTCTCATTTTTTAGGTTAGGTTCATAGGCGCAGTTTGAACTTTAAGGTCGGGGGTTCACCAAAATAAATTATATAGAGGGAATGTGATGTGTACAACGCAGAGAGGTCTAATGTATTGGGATGTGTGCAGCCTATACTGCGATACGAGCGTCCGTGACAAAATCAGTTTGATTGAACTGCTACTAACTTTATAGCTGAGCTTTTGTCAGACGCTGTTTCTATTTATTCCTTATCCAAAGGATGAGGGCTGATTGGTGAGTTGAATTGAGGAGTTATCTATATAATACCTCCTCATTTCACTACAAACACCTAAATAAGGTGACAGCTGGCTGGAGGTAGACCACCTGAAAGTTTACTTAGGCTACTGTTGGCTGTGTTGTTTGTCATTTTCAGTAAATATCACAATATAAAACCTGTTTTCTGTTTAATAAACACAAACGTCGGAAGAGAGCAAGTGCTACTCACCCATCTTTAAAGTGGCTACGTCTCCAGTCTGATATTAACCACACAGCTGATAGGTACGTGGTTTGTTTACATTGCGTAACAGAAAGTGCTTATTTAACGATGTGTGAACAGAGTGTTGTATGTTATTGGGCTATAAGTAAATAAAAGGACCACAAGTCTATCTTCTTATCTTGTTGGCTTCTTATTCTGTTATATAGAATAAAATATATAGATGCATTGCTAGGGGGTTCAGTGAGCCCGCTGAACCAACGCAAACTGCACCTGTGGTTAGATTACAACCTGTTCACTCATTGGCAATAAAAAATGATTGTGTGTAAAAACTTACACACAATCCCTTTTAAATTTAGCACCAAATCTGTGTAACAAATGGTGTCAGCGCAAAAATTGCTGCAACAACTGATGAGACATGATAGAGCATGGGGATGGACATCATATACTTCTACCATAATGTTCTAAACCCTTATACAATACATTTTAAATAATGAATTCATGTTTATTTCTGATTTATGACTAGAAGAACTTGAGCTGAGCATCTCAAATTAATCTTCAGGTTCCCAGCTTTCAGGTGATGTACACCACGTCTATGTTGACCTGCTATCTCCCCCTAAAGACACCCTAAAAACAGACAATAACTGGTTTATTGTGGGTCTCAGAGGGTTAATAACACACAAGTTAAGTACTCAGGTTAATAAGAAAACAGTTGTTTGCCCATCATGATGATGAAAATAAGAGGAAGTAAGAGTGAGTATTTTTCTGATGTAGAGACACTGAAAGGTCAAGTGACTCATTCTCAGTTCAATTTTTGTGTGTTTTTAACGTGTTTAGTACCTTTCGTACCTTATTCATGAGTTTCCAGGTTAGATTACAACCTGTTCACTCATTGGCAATAAAAAATGATTAAAACACTTTAAATTTAGCACCAAATCTGTGTAACAAATGGTATCAACGCAAAAATTGCTGCAACAACTGACTGATGAGACATGATAGAGCATGGGGATGGAAATCATATACTGTACTTCTATCATAATGTTTTAAACTCTTATACACTTTTACGATACATTTTAAATAATGAATTCATGTTTATTTCTGATTTATGACTAGTTCAGTTCAGTTCAGACAACTTTATTTATCCCCAAGGGAGCAATTAATTTGTAGCATTCCCAGTCCATACATCCATACATACAACACACAACCAATAATTAGTTAAGTCAAAGGAAACATATTAAAGGCATGGGGCAGTTGGAGGGACAAGTTACAATAAGAACCATATAAATAGGATTATAGCAATAAAAGCCAAAAAATAAGAAACATATCTTAAAGTTCCTCTAAATAACAGTAATATAAAATGGGTATGGTCTGAAGAACTAGAAGAACTTGACACACAGAGCTGCATCTCAAATTAATCTTCAGGTACCCAGCTTTCAGGTGATGTACAGGTGATGTTATCTCCCCCTAAAGACCCCATAAAAAAAGACAATAATTGGTATATTGTGGGTCTCAGAGGGGTTAATACACAAGTTAAGTACTCAGGTTAATAAGAAGGTTAATAAGAAGACAGTTGTTTGCCCATCATGATGATGAAAATAAGGGGAAGTAAGTATTTTTCTCATGTAGAGCTACTGAGAAGTCAAGTGACTCATTCTCAGTTCCATTTTTTAGTGTAATTTTTAGTACCCTAAATAAAAACACCCAGTGTCAGTACCTTATCCATGAGTTTCCAGCATTTCTCCACCATTTTCTTATCGACCACTGCAGGTTGGTGAGGCTGGAGAGGCTGCTGGTGGGGCTGAAAGGCGTCCTTCATCAAGCCGATCAGACCGGCGCCCCTCCTCGGATTTCCGGCCATTAATCGCTCGGTTACCGGGAGTTAGCCCCGGTGGAGGTGAGGATTATTCCTGACTCGCCTTATATATATATACTTAACACTTGTGATGACATACAGAGGCTGTTTCAGGAACAATAAAACGTCTGTGTGTACACTGTAAGGCGACGCAGCTAGCTCACAAGCTACATTAGAAAAAGCAGTTTAAATACAATAACATAGTCCTTAATATTGGTGTCTGCTGTCAGACAGATAGCTCTTCCTTCCTGTGCGACGGCTACTTTAAAGCCTCCCCTGAGAAATGAACCCGGCTTATTATAATAAAGTAGTCTGGGTGTTTAATTAGCCACACAGAGAAGCGATCAACAAACAGGTTGTGCAGCAGTTAAAGAAGCCAACGACAAGCCAGCAGCTAACCAGAGGAAATACGGATATCCGGTGGAAGATTTCACAATAAAGGCACTGTCAATGAAGAAGCACACACTGTGATAGAAGATGATGCAAAAATAGTGGTGTAATTACCACTAAAGTAAATGTAGAAATACTCCAATGTCATAATACTCCAATGCAAGATAAAGTCCTATATTTAGAGCAGAGGTGGAATGTAACTAACACTTTTACCATTGTCACTTTACCTTTATTTACCTTTTATATACTTACTTACTTACTTACTTATGCTACTTTACATACTATTTTACAAACTGTTACACTATCTGTGTGTATACATAAGTGTGCGTGTGTATATATATATATATATATATATATATATTTACATATATGTGTATATATGTATTTGTGTGTATATATGTATGGGTGTATACATATGTATATACAGTATGTGTATATGTATATGTATACATATATATATATATATATATATATATACAGTATGTGTGTATATATATTTGTGTGTATATATACATACATAAATATATATATATATACACATTATTACATACTACATTCCTGTCTACACCTCCTCTTACTACATCCTGTTTAAATTCAGTTTTCTCATCTGAAATAAAAGATGAGTCTCATTTACATTACTATTTTATATTTACTTAAGTTTATATTTAAGCCCTTCATTTTAACTACACTATGCTATGCCTTAGATTATCATTTTGGCACACTGTAGTGTTTAAACAAAGTTAAAATGTCTTTATTTTACATGGCAATAATTGTTTAAAATGACCATCGCATTGTGACCAACATAGGTCTTCATCAGGGTCACCGTCAGCATTCAGTAGCAAAAAAAATGGTATTCGGGACAGCCTTAAAGTACACATTCTACATAAAAACACAAGGTGAGGCAAAGTGTGTATGGAAAAAAAAGTGTTTTTTTCTTTATTAAAAGACAGAGTGGAAAAAGATTGAGGTCTGCAGAAAATACAGCTTCTAAAGACAGCTGGTATTGAGCCTCATAAATTGAGGAACTGGATGAATGAATGAATGGCTAGCAACCATTATAATCAAATAAAACCTGTTAAGACATTCAAGAACAACTGCTCCTCTGGATTGTTTCATGTGACAGATTGTTTAATTCACTTTTGTGGCTTTGAGAGTTTTTGTCTTAATTCAATTTTCATACATTATAGATGTGTTTAAGTCTGGTAACCAGTATATTCTGGTAGTATATTTTTTATAAACAATGTAAGGTGGTCGTGCACATCCAAAACCGTAGTAGGCCGGTGCTGGACCAGTAGAAGGCCACAATGAAAAACGTAAAAGAAGGTCTGCACACTGTAGCTCCCTTTTTAAGTGCAATTTATTGGCAAATCTTAGTAAGTGACGTTTCGAGCACAAGCTCTTCTTCAGACTATATATATATATATTTATGTAATCAAATTGCAGAATATGTTTGATATTTTTCTGTATGTGGTATCAGTAAGGGATAATGTACAACCCTGAAGGGGTTTATTTCACAACTATGACCCGTTAGCTGTACATTATCTCGCTTATTACACGGCTACTTACTTAAGAAATCAATAATTTGACACAAAAACGGTCCTCCAAAGTCCAACATCAGAACTACGTCCATAGCAACAGTCTGTTATACATAGCAACGGTCTGCTATAAAGAAATAACAGACCGTAGAACGCCCATGATTGACCAATCAGAATCGAGTATTCAACAAAGCCGTGTAATAAACAACAACAACATCTGCATTTGTGCAGGACAATAGGTCTGAAACTCTGAAAGAAACATCATGTAATAACTACATTTATATAATTCTATTTGATAGATAATTTATGTCATCTGAGGAGTCTGGACCTCCACCCGTCTGGTAGTACCGTCTTCCTCTGCATCATATCGGAGTTCCTTGGAAGCTCAAAGAAATGTTCAACAGTTGAGCTCCCAGCTCTGTCTGCTGCCCTCCAGGTAGGAACTCTGCAGACAGCTCTCTGTAGGTGCTGCAAACTCTGCGCTCCTGAATGTCGTCCCTGTGAATGGCGTGTTTCCATCTGTGCCGTGCCTCGCCGTATAACACAACTAAAGATCTGCGAGGAAGACGCACCGCTACGTGGACTTCCTCTGCTAGTCCCAGCTCTGGTAGACCCTGTTCAAGGGACATAGTGAGCGTAGTGTTTGATAGCATGTTGATGGTGACCAGGCGTTCCCCCCACAGCCAGGCGTCGTCGAGGTGTGGGTCGATGGCGGAGCCTCGCTGAGGATGGTAGTCCAGGTTGCACTGCTCAACCGGTTGAAAGTCTGCTAGACTTGGCTCTTGTTGCATTCGCAGCACTAGTTTTTGGCTCAAAGCAGGAAGTCCACTGAAACCTCCAAAACGCACTTTCCTCCTCTTGAAGTTAACTTTTGGACCAAAGTCCTGCAAGATGTGAGAAAAGACTTTTGTTTATTTCATCAGTGTATTATGAATGGGAAATTTACAAAAATTTGTGGATATTTTTTCAAAATTTTGCAGCTTTTGTGTGAGTTAACTGGTATGAAGATCAGAGGAGTGCAGACAATTTTGCTCAACAAAAGTTAGTCTGGAATCTAAATTAATTTACATGTATTACTGGTATTACTGACCACACAAAGCCAGTATGTCAGGTTTGTGAAACAGTATCCAACAAACAAGCTACCTGTGTCCTCAAGCCCTTGTTCTCTTGAAAACCAAATACAAAGTAAACAAACAGACATAATTGAGCCACGGTCTTGTGGTGCTATTCAGAAACGACATGTATAACCTGTTTCCTTCGACCAGACTGGGACTCGTTCCACACATCCTGGTCCATCGTGCTTATCAGCTGTTTCTCCTCCTCTTCAGATATGAAGTTCTCCCGCAGGAAGACACCAGGGAAGGGGAAGGACGCAGCCTCCTCGGCATCTTGGCGAAAAGCAAGCCTCGTCTCAGGATCGTAGAGGAAATGGTGCACGATCTTCATAAACAAAAAACAAAATAATGTTGGGTATATTATACTTTAATAACACATGGCGGGAAAAAACGGAGCGTTTCAGACAGAGCATGAATACAGGTATATTCAGGCAGACAGTATGAAGAAAATAAAGTGTTTTTGAACATTACAGCATGTAAACATGTTCTAGTAGAAACACAAAATACAAGTATGAACCTGAAAATGAGCACGATATGGGACCTTTAAGTAAAGTACCTCAAAATTGTACATAAGTACTTAAATGTAGATAGCTCTTTTCCACCACTGCATACGTGTAAAGAAACGCCATAATAATATATATTGTTTTAACGAGAAATGTTATAATAATGTAAAAACGACAAAATACTGTAACAAAGTATGTTGAGAAACCATAGAGACTGTTGACAGAAGATGTCCTGTGAGAGCTTCCGTAGCTATTTTGAGAAGCGCTTAATAGCAACAGCTGCGTCCGTTTCCGGCTGATAAAACAATGTAAAAACACAGTTTTCAGTCAGATATGTTTACCTTTGGTTCATTGGCCTCCAGTTCTTCTTTTCCCTTTACAATTTCACACTTCAGACACCGCCGGATGCCTTTACAAGCACATAAAGTAACGAGGTCAGTGCTATCAGGAGCCATCATCACATCCTGTATCATCTTCTTCTTCTGTTGATATATAGGTAGTAGCAAACCTGGTTAAAACAGATAAACATCGCCACCTAACGAAACGTTTGGTGTAATGCACCACACACTGGATGAATATTATTTACATTTTAGAGGATTTTTTTACAACAAGTTTTATATAATAATAATATATAATATTAATATATATAATAATATAATACGTTTTTTCTCTCAGTTTTGTTTTTGTTTTTCAATAGGTCACATTGGATTTTCACATATAAATATAGTATCACTAGAATATATACAAACACATTATATACATACATACATAGATACATAGATACATACATACATACATACATACATACAGTAGCTATAACCACCAAGTACATTTTTTCTTTTTTTAACCTCTATTTATTGATTTTGAAGAGCGGTATAGAATTACAGCAAAACAAACACACAAACAACAAATTAAGTATATTCTGTATATACAGGTACATTTACTCAAGTGTATATATATATATATATATATATACACATATATATATATATGCACATACAAGTACATTTACTCAAGTATATATATATATATGTACATACAAGTACATTTACTCAAGTATATATACATATATATATAGATTGATAGATTGATAGATTGATAGTGCATCAACTAATATGATATTTATTATTGTGATAATAAATTATAATATAATATAATGATAATTATGATATATTATTATAGGTTAAGCTACACAGCAGTATATAAAGTAATTAAAATTTGCCCACCTTTACCAGTTGCAACACTGGATTATAATTAGTGATGCATTATAGTGTGCATTACTTAATGCACACTATAATGCATCACTAATCCAGTGATGTAATAATCCAGTAATAGCCTATAATATACATTATTAAAAAATGGGCCATTCTGCACTTTTACTTTTGGTACTTTCAGTATATTCTGATGCTATGACTTTTGTCCTGTTTTACTTTTACTCTTTTTTTAAAAATATTTGGAATACAGGAATTTAAATTGTAAAAGAGTATTTATTTATTTATTTATTATTAATTAATGGATAGTATAAAATACAGCATGTAAGCATACAGGAGTTAACAGGAATGCTAATTTTCATCATTCAGGCCCAGATCCAAATACAATATAAACACAAGTAGAAAAGACAAAATACTCTTTTACACTGTAGTACTGCTGAACTTTTACAGTCAAAGATCTGATGACTGTTTTCACCCTGGGCTGAAGGCTGAAGGCTTCTTTACATTCTGCCTGTCAGGCTCAGCACAGGGTAAAAATTACCCTTTATTATTAAAGTCTTTTTAAACCACGCCCACCGGAAGTGCGTAGAATTTTCCCCGGGAAAGCTCAGTTTCTGCAGGAGTAGAGAGTTCACTGAAGTCGCTGAAAAACTCTCTGTAAGTAACTTTTATCTACGAATATTAACACATATACTAACCTAATGTTTGTTTAAGTAAATATACAGTTGGGATAAACACTAAAAGTCAAGAATAAGTGGTTTATTGTCTGTAATTTTAACGAGATACAAAGAAATGGTGCTTCCAGCATGGCTGAGGCTGAAACCTGAGTGTTGTTTTGTTATTGTCTCAGCTAAATGAGCTCTTCTCTGTGCTAACTTTCTGATATAACTTTACCCTTACATTCACTGTGAAAGTGTTTTTTATTGAAGGGAAGTCTTTTAATTTATAAAACAGATATAATGATCTAAAATTGTAAGGACAATGTTGTTTTGCGAACAATGAAACTCTCAGCTTTACAGTTTCTGTCTCAACCAGACTCCATTGTGTTTTAGTCTGTAATATTATTGCACATTTATTACCTCAGTTATTTTTATTTAAAGAACAGAAATCTTTTTTTAATTAACTGGAATCACAATTAAGGTGTAAACGTTTTTAATGCAGCAACAGATTGGTCAAAACTTGAATAGGAATTCAAATTCCAGTATATGATGTATATAGTATATAAACATAGAATTGAATTGAATAGATTGGCCCCAATCGTCACAGGTTCTTTGAGCCCGATATCTGGTATCGGTGCCTCCCTAGACCAGAGGGCCGTTAGTGGTCAAATACTTCACAGGTTACCTGTACTTCACAGGTTACAATAAAAGACAATAAAACTACATTTTTGTTCTCACCTTGGTGCAGAGATGTAGATTAGTACTCAGGGTGTGGTGAGTACTTTCTGGTGTGTCTTTATAGGTGCAGCAGAGCACCCATCAGTGATGCTGGGTGTGGTCGGAGGGCAGAAGAAGAAGGCACTGAAACAATTAACTCTTTAATCCCTCCCTCTACAGTTGTTTCTCTGGTATCTTGATTTTTGAATTGTGGTCTTTTCTACAGATAATCAATGGAGAAAATAACAGAGAAACTTTTACTGGAGAAAGGCGCTCCAAAAACCAACAAACTGGAGCAAATCAAGACACTGAAGTAAGCATGTTTTTTATTGTCATTGTGATGGTGTTTGTTTTGTAGGTGACAGCCCATGACATGTAGTTAACGTTTCACTGTACAGTATTTGTATAGTGTATAGTATATATAGTATAATATCTTTGTGAAGCAAGTATATTTTGATCATCTTATATACATTCACTTAGTTCAATATGCATATAACTCTATGAACATAACCTCTATGTGTATAGATATATAAATATAACTCCACCTGTGTATATATAATTTATTCTTTACAATTCTCTTATTCAACATTTTTTTTGCAATATTTCATCAGTATTCAACTTATACTTAACTCTTATTCTTCAAAATATAACATACGTCTATCCTTTGCACCTTAACTGCAATCTCTATATATGTATATTATGTCTATTTATATACACTACATATATCCTCATTTGTATATATTGTCTTGATTAGCACATTTAGTTTGATATCCTACCTTGTAGAAACACTGACTTGAATCTCTCTTCTGTTCAGTCTATCTCGGCTGGCACTGAAGCCTCAGGACTTGCCGGTCAGGCTGCTGTCCCGTCTCCAGTCCCTGGAGCGGTGGGATCTGTCCGGGAACAGACTGCAGGAGCTCCCCACAAACCTGGAGCTGCCTGCGCTTCGCTACCTGGACCTCACCGACAACCAGATGGAGGACGTTACCACCCTGGAGTCTCTGAGCGGCCTGGAAGAGCTCAAGATGGAGGACAATCTTTATATCACTGTGAGGACATAATAGCTTTGTTTTTGTTTATAGTCCACCATTTAGGGGGTTCTTTCTGGTAGAAATGTAAAAAAAAAACATGAACAAATTATTTTTGGTCATGTTCACACTTGTCTTGTCTTATTATCTCCGTTATATCTCAAAGGACCATTGTGTTAGCTCACAATTAGCTGGAGTTCTTTCAAAATAAAATGACACCTCATTGAGTCTTAGATGTGATTGTTAATGTTTAATTAATAATGTTAATGTTTTCTTCCTCAGGTGAGTGATAATTACAAGCTGATGGCGTTGTTGCCCAAACTGAGGATTTACAACGGTAAAGATGTCAGCACTACTGCCAACCACTTGCGCTTCGTCTACAGTGAGAACCTGAGGACCAGGGTATGAAACTGATTTCTTATTTTGCCTTATTTTATGATATTACTGACTGTTGTGTCAGTAATCCAGTTTGCAAACTATACTAAGTCATGTCCTAGGTTTAGGACATCAGAAAATATTTCTGCACAATTTTCTTGCATAAGCTGTTGCTGTTGTCAGTGTACAAACTGTCCTTGGTTATTTTAGATAGTTGCAGTTTGGGAGAAGAGCTTCAGTCTTCCGGATCCCATCACTGCAGAGAAAATGTCGGACTTGGAGAAAAACTTTGTCAACGCTGCCCGTCAGCAGGTTAAATATGGACCCAGCTCAGTCAGCGACTTCACCAAATGGAGGGTAAGTTCAGGATGTTGGACACCTTTTTTGTGTTGCCTTCTGTCCTTTTTAGTAACCGTCTCTCTGTCTTGTTTTGGTTCTTAGGTGGAGATTATTGCTAAGGAGTATCTGAGCTCTCTGACTGAACCAAAGGAAGAACCGGAGAGGAAGGAGTCTACAGACACTAAAGACAACTGTGTAAGATCTCGAAAGATGACCTACTTTAACTCGCTGTCTATACTGAACTTGGCTGTTTAGAAAGTAATGGTAGTAGTGGTGCGTAGTGTGGTCTAGGGATAGTAAAGGAAATTCAAGATGTTGTGTAAATGATTAGTTCTGGAGTTGATTTGAACTGCTTTTCTCAGGATGTGTCAACGCCTACCAAGAGGAAACAAACTGCATCAGTAGTGGACTCCAGCATAAGCTTGACGCCTCGCAAGAAATCACGCTCAGATCTCCCAGCCTCCCCGGTTGAAGCCAGTCCTCGCAAATCCAGCCGCAAACTTCAGACGCTGACCCAGACCAGCATCGTCAGGATGAGCCCCCGTAAGATAAGTCAGCCTCCCTCCACCCCCACCAGAGGACAGACGAGGGCAGAGACACCCAAGAGAGCGTCTAAAGTACGACAAACCAAAGAGGAGGACGGAGCTCAGATAAAACAGAAGAACAGAACAGAGGACATGCTGTCCACGATAAAGATCTGCAGCAAGACGCAGGTAATGTGAACACAGTTATTAAATACTCAACACTCAACAAAGCAAAACAAAATGCCTAAGTACAGCCTCACAGAGCATCTAGTGTAGCTGTGACCTGTTAAAATAGTGAAATTGGCTGTAAAGGATGTTTTATATCTGTACAGCAATATTGAATTCTCAGCTATTGGTATTGTCAGCATGTCATGTAATTTAACTCCCTTCTCTCCATCTTCCTCTTTGTGTCGTGTTTCCCTTCTACCAGCAGCCGGTGAGTCTGAAGCCTCTCCACGTCCTCCAGTGTCACAGTAAACAGGACAGCTCGGAGGACTTTTCCACCCAGCTGTGGGCCTGTGCTTTCCAGCCGCTGCCTGATTCCACTGGTACTGTTCAACACATTTAGGCGTAAATTATCAAAATGAAAGGCTTTAAATTTGTAGATAAAGCTTTCCTATAACCCCATTCATCAGAGAAAAATCAGTCTCTTTTCGTGTATTAACAGGCGCTGGAGGAGGAAGCCGTTTGGTAGCAACCTGTGGTGGAGACTCTCTGTGTGTGATTGACTGTGAAACCGGGATGGTGATGAAGAAGTACAAAGTTCCTGGAGAGGTTTGCTCCATTTATTCTATAATAACATTCAATTTCTACAACTGCATTCACAGAAAAAAAACTTGAAGTTACAACACCTTATATTCACCAGAGAGGAAGGAAGGACATTCGCATTCTGTATCATAATATAAGCTTGATGTGTTTGTCTGATGTTGTTTGTATCTGTTGTTCCCCTCAACAGGAGTTTTTCTCGCTGGCCTGGTCCACGGTGTTGATGTCCAGGGGCGGCGGCGCCTCGGCTCAACACTGCAGCATTCTGGCCGTCGGTGGGAAGAGAGGACTGGTCAAACTGATCCACCCCAGAAACAACGTGGCCTACGGCGAGTTCAGAGCCAGCCGCAAGGCGCTGTCTGTCCTCCGCTTCAACCACCACCAGGGAAACTTCCTCTTCAGTGAGTCGTGTTTACGTGTTATAGATAAAGTCCCCCGTTTTAGAGGTCCAACATCAGACCGATAAAAGGATAATTCTGCTTAACCCTCTGAACCCCACAACCTGCTGGCATTGTAACTGTTGTAGTGCACAAAAGATACTTTTGAGTTGTCTCTACTTCTATGATTGTGTTGTTTCCATAGAGGTGCAGGACTAAATATATATTACAGTGAAAAGCAAGGCCACAGTGAATAAAATGTGACCGGGGCAAAAAAAATCTTTTAACAAAACTTCCAATAATAAAGAGGCAGATGTGTTCTCGTCCAGTATGAGGAAGAATTTTAAAGGCACATACATGTAGAATATTGTCCAACATTAAAATGAGGCCTTCCTGGACATGTGAGACATTTGAAAGATAATAACAAATGCAAACACTTGAGTCATATTTTAAATAGTTTTGGCCATCGTTTCTATCAGTTAGTTATTAGTGAGATCTGGGAACACGGCGACATTACAACTAATGAAGTCCGACGGTGAGAAAAAACGCGAGATGCCAGATGATTAGGCAGGTTGTAGTATTATATTTGTAAGAGAAAGATAAAGTGACTGGCAAAATTATCCATATTTCATATCCTGAAGGGTAAGTGAAGCCCCGTTCCTCATGACACTTGTTTTCCTTTTTTGTACCAGTTTGGCAACCACTACTGTACGATACCCATGTCCTCATCTGCTGAGGATTTTAGATCTTTTGCAAAATCGTGTTTTTGAGGGTGTGTTCTTCATTGATTCACTCACCAATTTTTCCTCTTTTCTCTCGCAGCGGGATCCTACGATAACAAGATAGTGATGTGGGACATCGGTGGAGTGGACAGCCAGTACAACTACAAAGTCATGTGAGTATTTATACTTGATATCTAGCTACAAATCAGTCTTAAAATGAGCTTTTCTATGGCAAAACAACTTTTTGAACAGATGTGGAGGACTATTTCTTGACTGCAGTTAAAGTTAGGGTCCTCGCCAGCGGGTGAAAGCCAACACCAGGTTCTAACTTGTTTTGCAACGAGCTTTGTCTCGCTATATTTGCGTTTTTCGGCACTGTGTCTGCCATTTTTGTAGCTTCTCATGGATGTGTGACTACGATCTGGCACCTGGTCGCTACCTTTTTATAGAGGTTGATGCCAAGAAACACAGCAAAATAAGAAAATCCAGACAGAGGGCTGCAAGGTCTCTGCAGATACAGACACCGCCACACACTTCTAGCGGGTCATAAGTGATGATTGAGAGGGATTATTTTTGTATCAGTCTATACATTGTCTTTTTAGGAAAACAAATATCTTGTGGAGATTCTTTTGTTTGACTGCACTATCACACTTTGGGCTGGAAAAAAATCTGCATTCCTCGTACATTTTATAGACAGTTAATAGTTAATGGTTTACCATTAACTGTCTATAAAATGTACGAGGTATGCAGATTTTTCCAGCAGAGACTTTAAGTTCTGTTGGAAGTTAAATTAAAATTCTGAACAAACCTCAGCTGTACATTTACATTTGAAATTACAGTGTAATGGGCCCAGGGTACTCTGTTTGTAGAGGTTCAGGCTGTGATGTTGAGAGTATTTCTGCCCCGTTTTTGTCCCTCCAGTCAGCTGCTTGTGTTGGAGGTCAGCGCCACCCCTCTGCACATCTGCCTCCCCCCCACTTCCCCCAGCTCACACCTACTGACTGCCTGTGAGGACGGCCTGCACTGCTACAACACACAACTCGGCACCAACAACACCACAAAGAGGTAAAAGGCATCCACAGTGTGTGTGGGTGTGTATTATATGATGTTTGTCCATGTGCAGTGCCATTGACAAACCTCTAGATTTGATTGGATCTGGCACTTTGTCTATTGACTGGAGTTTTAATCAGGAAACAATGTGTATAAAATCCTACATGTGGACCTGCCAGTAACATATAGTGTGTGTTTTGTTCTCAATAGGTCTGAGGAGATGGAGATAACGTTCCCCATATATAAGAAAGAAGACAAAGACCACGACTACCACACCATTGATGGCCTCAGTTTTCTTACGGATGACATAGTGGGTAAGTGAGGCTCTTACAGTATACGACATTACCACTGTAGTCTTATTTACAAGGCCTATAAAAGCATGCAACCCCCTCAGTAAGTAACATTGGTCACACTGGATGTTATCAGGATTTTTACACTGGATCTCAAACATTAGTAATAATTAATATTCAGCCGTGTTTGTTTGCTAACGTGCTTAGATAGCTAATGTTATTAGCGTATTATCTTGTAGCAAATGAATGAGTTTTTGTTGATCTTTGATGGATTCAGCTGTGAGTGAGGTCTTCCACACTGTATAATCCATATCAGACATCGCTCCTCTTGAGTGTTTGGCTTCGGAAAAGCCAAAAAAGGCACTCACCTCTAAACCTAAAAGATATCTGCTGTCACACTTGCAGGTTCCATACACACCGCTGAAAGATTGACAGGCTTCCTGTAGGATTGGACAGTGGCCGTTCTATTTAGGGGCTTAGCAAAGGGTCAATTATGCAAATATACTCAGTAAACAATACTAATTATTATTTTAGTCGGCCACTTGATGGCGCTATAACTTTGTTTTTGTTTGTCCCTGCCTAGTAAGGCCATGAATCCCAATGGATCACATGTCTGTCTGAACATTAGTGTATCTAACCATGTATTTGGTAACTATAAACCAGCTATAAAACAACTTAAGGACCCCTAAGGACAGTTTTGCCAGCTGTGTGTTTTCTACATTTCAATGTCAAATTGACATTAAATCATATTCAAGATGCTTTAAGTCTTAAATTTAAGTTCTAAAATCTGCAAAAACCCTCCCTCCCTCAGCAATCCCTTCTTTCTGTACATGTCCCTAATTTTTGCTTAAATTTCCTCTTCTTTTGTCATGATGGTGCTCTAGCCTCTAAGAGCTACATGCATGGCTCCATTTACTTGTGGAGCTGGAGCAGGACGAAGGCCCAACGTCCTGACAAGAAGGACAGGACCGTTAGTGCTGTGGTTCTGGCTGAGCTGCAGTGGGCCCACACTGAGATCCCCTACCTGGCTCTAAACACCTGTCCTGGTAAGTCGCCAAGTCAGCTGATCAGTAAAGCTGCAGTTATCATTCTGCACCTTTAAGTCATTTTTACATTTGTTGAATATGCTGCAACTTCGAGTGGGAAAAAGTAAACTTTGGGTAGGGGGAAATTAATTCATTTAAAATCTGTAGAGTGTGTAAATGGACAAATAGTTTGTTGCATATGAGTAGTAACATTTTATATGACCCAGATAAATAGGTGTAATACTCTGTACACCAACACATATTATGAACACTGACCATTGTCTGTGAATTCAGATTGGTTCCCTCTTCTCCCCAGTATAACACTGCTGCTCCTCAAGCTACATTTACATTTTATTTGCATGTTTTAGTGTGTTCCATTTCAATCCATGTCTCAGGACAAATATACGTTATTTACTCAGCTTTGTGTTTGAGTAACTCAGGTTGATTTTATACTGTTTGTGTGTTTATCCCTCTCCCTTTAGGCCAAGCCTACATAGTGTGTGGTGATGACAAAGGCAGGCTATGGACGTACCACGTCACCAACCTGCAGAAAAACAGTTTCCAGACCGGGAAACCCATTCAGCCCACTGAGGTATCCATCTCCTCTAAATGTCACTTTACAACTCTGCTCATGTTAGCTCTACAGGTTTTTACGTAGAAACGTAACGTTTTAGAAACGTATATCTCCAACCTACCTCTCCGGGTAGCGAGTATCACTATTACACAACATTCTTATCTATCATAGTAAGAAACAAAACATAGACCAACCTTGTGCCCTTATCAGCCAGGTGCTAAACAATAAAACTGTACGACACATTCCTTCTTTGGGAAGACACGACGGCAGACATGTTTACTGATCGTCTTTACTTCTTACCGGGGTCGCACTTTCAAAATAAAATCACCCTTATAACGTAATAGGACCAAATTGGCATTAATAAACACTTAGAAAATGAACAAACTTGAAACCAACATACTATACAAATATACTGGACCATGCCAAGGTCATTTACAGTGACATTACTAAAACTAGAATTACAGCCGCGTGGTTGTATGCCTCCGCCAACCAGCCAAGTTGCAGTTTACATCCATGTCTGTAAATGTCATCTCTTCATCATTTTATTCTGTTAGACGTGTGTGAAATTGTCATAATTAGCATATAAATTCTTGAGTTATGGCCAAAAACTGGTCACAGTGACCTTGACCTTTGACCACCAAACTCTAATCAGTTCATCCTCAAGTCCAAGTTGTTGTTTGTGCCAGATGTCATGCACAATACACCTTCCCTCCAAGCATTCCTGAGATATCTCTTTCACAAGAGTGAGATGGACGTGAGGTCACAGTGACCTGTGACCACTAAAATCTAATCAGTTCGAACTTGAGTCAAAGTGGACTTTTGTGCCAAAGTGGAAGAAATTTGCTCAAGGCGTTCCCGAGATATCACAAGAATCGAATCAGTTGATCTGATCTTTGAGTCCAAGAGGACGTTTGTGCCAAATGTAATGAAATTCCCTCCAGAGATATCACGTTCACGAGAAAGGGGCAGACGGACAACCCGAAAACATAATGTCGCCGGCGCGGAGGCATAAAAATAGTCAGACACAATTATTTTTTATTGAAATCTATTTAAACACAGTAAGCCAATCTCTGTAAAAGCAGGTTTTTAAAAACCCCAGGTCAAAACAATGGTGAAGAGTACAAATAATACCCAATCTCTCCACAGTAAACCTCTGCTACAGTTTACAGACTTTCAACTTTAAACTACTTAAGTTGTGTGTACACATCATACTGAGCAAACATCAATATTTAGTTGCCATCAAATGAAGCTCCTCCTCACATACTGTGTGTTTTCTGCAGGTGTTGGAGTGGCCGACCCCGGTGAGGAAGGGCCTCGGCCAGGTGGAGGGCCCCTCCATCAACAGCGTAGCGATGGACCCTGAGCTCCGCTTCCTGGTGGCCCTCAGTGACAAGAACATGGTGATCGTGTGGAAGAGAGAGGAGTCGTCCTGAGCAACACGGGCTGTGTGACTGCAACTCATGAATGGAAGTCAGGTGTTTTGATATAAATCCTTTGGGTTTTTTTGTAATGGGGGGAAAAAAAACTGATGACAATGTACCAAATTTTGGTATTTGTGAGGTCAGAGTTGTTTCACCTAACACCAACGTGCCACTCTGTGTCATAGAGACACACTGCAGTCGTTTTTTCTTCATCATTTGTTTGGGGAAAGTGACTTTTATATTGATCCCACACTGAGATCTGTCAGAGAAATTAACAGCCAGACACGTCGAAGGAATACAATTACAGTATTATTCTTTTTTTTAATGAAAATTAAGGCTGTCAATCAATTAAAATATTTAATTGCGATTAATCGTGAAATAATCACACCTTTTTTTTATCTGTTCAAAATGTACCTTAAAGGGAGATTTGTCATTTAATACTTTTATCAACATGGGAGTGGACAAATATGCTGCTTTATGCAAATGTCTGTATATATTTATAATTGGAAATCAATTAACAACACAAAACAATGATAAATATTGTAAGCAACATCTGCTGTAGTAAAAAGCTGCTGATGAATATTTGTCAGGTGTCCAGAAACACAACTCCAAATAAGTGCTAATGTTGTCAGTTAGCCATAAAAACTTTATACGGTAATAAAAAATATGTCAGGATTATGTTTACAGGTTTTTTTGCTGCCCCCAAGTGGCAAAAAAGAATTAATCCATGTTTAATCAGTTTACTAAATTTTCATAAAGTCAGTGGCCTTATGAATAGGACTTTTTATGCAGTTTGTGCATCAACTTTTTTTTCTTCAAATGTACATATTCAATGTGAATAACTGTTTGTGAATGAACCTTATCTGTTATTTTAAGGCCAGTCGTTGGACCTTGCTGTTTAAAGTAACTTTATGTAATGTTCTGATAACATTAAGGAATGCAAACAGTCCTCTCTAAAAAGTCAACACTGCCGTGAGGAGGAAAGAGGCAGAGTAGAAAAGCAGCCTAAAACTGACTGCAGCTGAGAAAATAAATGCAGTAAAGCGTGTTCTTTCCTACGGTCTAATCCTACAGTACTGTACCTATGTTTCCGTGTGCAACTCACCATGTTTGTGAAGTTGTACAAGTATCTTGATTTAATTAAATCAATTTTCTTTTTAATATTTTATTCTTGTGTGTGCAGTTGTGGGCTGAAGACTGACAAAAAACAGGTATCAATATCTTATTTTATTTAAAATGTCACCTGTATTGCCAATAAACCAGTTTATTTTTTATAGCTAAATGTATTTTAGACACCTAAAAAAAATCAATATCAGTTTAAGTGTAGCCGTTATCTGTGCTCTCGTCAATGGCATTAAACTCCATTGACAAAAACAGTAATTTTACCTCGCAGAACACGAGAGTCGCTGGTCTACCGCTGCCTTGATCGGTTAGTTTGTTTGTGTTGTTGTGCACCTTTGGTCAATCCAAACTAACCCTTTAAATCACCAAAAAGTCACACAATAACACAAACAAACTAACCGATCGAGGCAGCGGTAGACCAGCAACATCCGTGTTCTGCGAGGTAAAATCACTGTTTTTTGTCGATGAGTCTGGTGGCTTTGAAGAGAGTATAGATAACAGCTTCAGTTTCCCGTTGTAAAGGGCTGAAACTGATTTTTTAAGTGGCTAAAATAGACCAAATATAAATTCTGTTATGTGAGATTAATGTGAGTTAATTAATGTGAGTACATTTTCTCAAGAACTGTACTTATGTACAATTTAAGGTACTTGTACTGTACTTGAGTATCTGTTTTCAGGCTTTAAAAAAATCTTGCCTGTGACGGGAGACTTTGACCAATCACAGGTCATTTCAGAGAGAGAGAGAGAGAGAGCGTTCCTATTGGCTGTGCTGCAGCTGGTGGGTGGTGCTTGGTACTTCCTCAACTGATCTAAAAAAATGGCTGCCGGGTCACAAACTTTCTCATTTTACAGCTAAACAGTACACTTAAAGATGTTTCTGAAGACATTTGAGGAGAGATATAGGCATTACAGTAACAGAATATTGATTAATATTTGCTCAGCGCTGCCTAGCCGTCTACTTTTTTTGCAAAAATAAGAGATGTGGATACTTCTTCCACCACTGGTAAGGACCAAATTAAGTTGTAGGTTGCACATGGTTTGTGTTTTGTGTGGGGGAATAAATAGAGGGAGGTATATAAGCAGGATTTTTAAACATGTAGAAAAACACCTGCAAAGTGTGACCACTTAACAAAATACTTGTTGTACACATGGTTGTACACTGACCGGCTCTGCTGCTCCTTTTTTTTTGGTCATTTGTGTTAAGATAAAAATGGTTTGATAGCTCAGGGCTATATATATATATATATATATATATATATATATATATATATATATAT
>CAKALU010067549.1:29413-91330 GCA_916700995.1 Hozukius guyotensis | reverse complement strand
AGCATTAAAAATATGCTCAAATCATAACATGGCAAACTGCAGCCCAACAGGCAACAACAGCTGTCAGTGTGTCAGTGTGCTGACTTGACTATGACTTGCCCCAAACTGCATGTGATTATCATAAAGTGGGCATGTCTGTAAAGGGGAGACTCATGGGTCCCTCTGGGTACTCCAGTCAAACCTCAAATAATGGAAAACCATGTGTAAAACATGATGAAATGTGACATTTATGTTTGTTTCATGTATTCATTTAAGGAAGGTTACATTCCCCTCATTGTTCTGCTCTTTTCTCTGCCGCCATTTTTTGCCTCTTGTGGAGCAGAAGCTACGACATGCTTCACGTACATCTTGATTCATTTGCTTAGTGTGTTTTCACAGCTCTTTTTTTGTTTCGTTTTTATCGATACACCACCTTTTCCACCTGAGTCAAGTTTAAAATGCCTTAGCTCTGGCGAAAGCCATGGCTGGAGGCAGTACATCCGTACCATTCTCGTGAATGTGATATCTCAGGAACGTTTTTTTCAAAATTGTCCCAAACGTCCATTTGGACCCAAGGAGGAACTGATTAGATTTTGGAGGTCAAAGGTCACTGTGACTTAACAAGTCACACGTTTTTGGCCATAATTAAAGAATTTATATGCTAATTATGATATGAAATATCTAATAGGATAAAATGATGAAGAGAGGACTTTTTGGAGTAATTAAGCAGTAATTCTAGTTTGCAATATTTCGACATTTTTTGAACGTCCTGTGAAGGGATGCACCGATCCCAACTTTTTCAGTCCGGATAGCGATACCTGGGCTATGAGTACCGAACTGATTTAATCAACCAGCTGTGTGCCTCACTGTGTGGTAGTGACCGGGATCAACGAACTTTGTAAAACTAAATGTAAGAAATAATACAGAAAAAAGATCTAAATTTACTGAATTGTTATTAATTATTAAAATAATACATTTTTAAAGTTCACCTGCAACTTGGTAAAAAAAATCTTCAAAATGAACAGGAATTACAATTCAACTGTAAAACCTTTTAGTAACAAATTGGTCAAAACTTAAACAAGAATTTAAATTCCAGTCTATAATGTATATAGTATATAAACATAGAATGGAACTGAATAGATCAGCTCCATTGTCCCCGATACCCCATCCAGCTATTTGAGTCAGTTTCGGCCCGATATCTGATCCAGTATCGGTATCGGTGCATCCCTTGTCCTGTGTTTCCACTCAGTTTTTTTTTTTTGAACACACGTTAAAATATGTGGATGGAGACATACATCCATTACTGAGTGTTTTACTGTGTAAACACCCTATTTATAGTGTTCTCTGAATTTTTTTTTTTTTACCAATTTAGGGTTGAGTTATTGCCCAAAATACACATTAACTTGCTGTGGTAATATCAGTGAAGTTGGCTTGTACTTTCTGGCGGCTGTCAGATTTTTAGTAATCTAACCTCGAGCAGCTCCCAGGACAGCTGTCTGCCTACAGTTGCTGAGCCAGCAGCAGGTTTCATGTGGGCCTGGAGGCTGCTAGGATTGACAGCTGTCCTCTACCCCCCAAACACAACACTCCCCCACCAATCTCACGCTGTTTCTCTCTCTTTAGCTCAGTACTTTTTGATATATTTATCAGAAACAATATTGCCAAAGCGCATAATTAGTATCAAATGACCATTAAGTTACCAACAATGTATCCATTGTTTTCAGCAGTTCATATACTCAAACAGTAAAATATTCAATAATTTGGTGCGACGCATTAGATATTGGATTATATAGTTCATAATCACTCATATGATTATTTTTATCAACGTAATAACAATGTAAAACAATGTTTGAGATTGTGTCTTATTTAAAAACAGGTCAGACATTGTCTATCTATCTACACCCTAACTCACAGAATGAGTTTGTTCTACAGATGGATTCCCCTGAGTTTGGGAGTCCTTGGAATATAATTAAATGTGTATCTGCAGTGCAGCTACATCAGGACTTGGCTGTTGTAGAAGACAACCTGGAATGACTACTTATTGTCAGGCAAAATGTTTAAAAGGGAGTAAGGGGTGCGTGGTGTACATTTCCCGTTAATCCGATCGACTTCACACTTGGCGGGTGTATTGCTCAGGACCCAAAGAAGCACAGTGTCGAGTGTGAAGTTGTCCAAAATGACAAATATTCTTCTTTTTGTAAGGTAGCAGTCGTACCATCCAGCTGCTACAGCTGAGAGTCTTAAAAAAAACAATATGCAGATAATATGACTTACTGACTACGTTTATATGCAAACTAATATTCCACTATTATTCAGAATATGACAATATTCAGAATTTGATAAGGGTCACGTTAACAGCATGTTCCGTTTGGGTATTCTGAATTAGGCCTTTTTCCGCAAGCATTTTCCAATTAAAGCTGGAGTAGGCAAGTCGGAGTAAATATGATTTTATAAAAAGTTATTTTTATAAAACGTCCACTATATCCTGCCAGTAGTGCATGAGACAGATAATCTGAAAAAAATCATGTGCCTAAGTGTCCTCACGTGTCCTCCGGTGCTCCTAATGGCATCTGCAAGATTTCACAGACCGAGAGGAGGAAAACTACCCAATCAGAGCCGAGCTGGAGCCTTGCCGACTCTGAGCAGCTGTCAATCACTCACAAACTCTGATCAAATGGTCAAACTAGGCAGCGCCTCTTTTGAATGAACAGCCAATAGGAACGCTCTCTCTCTCTGAAATGACTGAGATTGGCCAAAGTTTCCAGTCACGGGTTTGATTTTTTAAACCAACTAGCCGACGGTTTGCAGAGATGCATGCCCAAAAGAAAAGCCGCACATCTGTGGTTGGAAGGCGAAACACACCTACCCTTTTAAACATTATGAAAGACGTGGATATCAACAGGTTTTTGGATATGTGCAAATATCGCAACGCTGACCTTTTCAAGAAGGTGGTTGAAGGAATCAAAGAGGGAAGTCTGTCACCGGTTATTTTATTCGGAGTATGCACGGCTGTGAACGGGAATAGTAGTGGAATATTCATTTTCATTAGCCATGTAAACAGCTTTGTGGGAATATTGTTGTACTGCATTACAAATAATATCAAAAGACACGTGACAACATGGTCAAGGTAAGATCAGCCAACAATACTCAACTCACCTCACTTCAGTCCAACAGTTTCAGGAGCGAGATAATGTTCGGCACCGAGTTAGTTAGTCAAGTGAAGCTGTGGATGTTCAGAACACTGCTGTCACCATGACAAAGACAATCTGCTCTTGAAAATCAATGTTCTCTCTAAATGTGCCGACAAACTGCAGTATGCTGACAGATCTTTCTCTCCCAGTGATCTGCATATCCTGTTCTTTTAGATGTTACCTACTTAATGGTGCGTCACAACTGGTCAGATGTGGCTTTAAGAACTATCTCGCCTTCATTCAAATTAGGGAAGTCAAACACACGTTGAATAAACACAGCTCCACTTGTTCTCAGCTTTATCTCATTATAAGATAAGTCGGTATTCATTATAACAAGACTTTTTTTTTTGTATGTCGCTACAACAAGTAAAAGATTCTGCCAAAGCAAACATCGTAGCACTTTTTCATATCAGTAGAACGGTGTGAACTATTTCTAATTCTGACACTACCAAGGCTAAATTGAGTATTTCAGTGCTGGTATGACCTTGAATTTCCACACAATGTCATGTACAGTAATGGAACATTTTTTTCTATCAGTTTTTCAGTGCCAAGTCAAACCTACTGGGATTTCCCCAAAACTCAATATTCCTCCAGGATTAAGGCCTTGTAGTCATGCAGCCTTTGGTTCCCCTCCAGCTGATTAATGACTAATAACACTATCTCAAAGATTCTTTCCTATGTACAGCCCCCCCCTACAATTCAAATCTCTTAAGACAATACTGTCTACTGTGCTCAGTAATAGCAGAGTCTCACTATGAATCACGCCAAGTACGAAATAAAACCTCATTTGTGTAAATGAGTCATTGACCTGATATAGGCCACGGCTTCTTCTCTTTAGGCTTTCATCGTGTCTTTTTTTAACTACAGTTAAATAAGACAAATAATGCAAAGGTTAAACTTATCACACTTTATATGAAGTTTGGGCCACGATGCTTTTAGCCGCTACTGTCCAATTTTGTGGTAATCTTTTAAAGCCCATAGTATTATTATACCCCTGCCACAACGTAGTAGAATTCAGAAACTATTTAACTTAGGAACTTGAAATTTGGTATGATGGTTGACAGTGTGGTCTAGTTGGGGTATAATAATACTATGGGCTTTAAAAAATGACCACAAAATTGGACAGTAGCGGCTTAAAGCATTGTGGCCCAAACTTCATAGGGGTCAAGCAGTGAGCGGGACTTTGTGAGCCATGCTCACTTTTGCCTTGTTATTTTATTTGTACAACTATTACTAACAAATGTAGAGTTCATAAAAAGACGGTGAAACGTGACTTGAATTCTTTGATAGCAATGGAGGTTTTGTTTTTCTAGTTGTGACTGTCCTCATGGTGAGTTCATCTTGCCAGCACCGATTAAGGTTAAGCACGAACGTTTGACATTTACCCACTTCAGGTAAATGAATAACCAGTTCCAAACATTTGCTTATTGTGAAAGTAGACAGCAGTCACTGCCTTTGTTTGCATGTGTTTATCACAGAAACTGGCTGCCATATAGGATTGCAATACAGCCTGTTAGGCCTAATGTCACAAAATCTGAGCTCAGCCCTCACCCAGAATCCTAAAGATGGTGCAGTGATGTTGTTAAAAGACGCTGAAGTGAACTTCAGCAGGGTACACAATTTGGTTATGTTTTGTAGTAGGATCAGTGCTGTACTACTTTAATTCCATTAGCTGAAACTTTTCTCAGTCTAGTGGGTGTTTTGACTTGGACTTGTCTCATAGGATCTTTGACTCAGACTTGTCTCCTTAGGTGTTTTGACTCAGACTTGTCTCATCTGGTGGGTGTTTTGACTCTGACTTGTCTTCTCATAGGTGTTTTGACTCTGACTTGTCTCATCTCCTGGGTGTTTTGACTCTGACTTGTCTCATAGGTGTTTTGACTCTGACTTGTCTCATCTCGTGGGTGTTTTGACTCTGACTTGTCTCATTTTGTAGGTGCTTTGACTCTGACTTGTCTCATCTTGTGGGTGTTTTGACTCAGACTTGTCTCATCTCATGGGTGTTTTGACTCTGACTTGTCTCATAGGATCTTTGACTCAGACTTGTCTCATTTTGTGGGTGTTTTGACTCGACTTGTCTCATAGGATCTTTGACTCTGACTTGTCTCATCTCATGGGTGTTTTGACTCTGACTTGTCTCATAGGATCTTTGACTCTGACTTGTCTCATTTTGTGGGTATTTTGACTCGGCCTTGTCTCATCTTGTGGGTGTTTTGACTAAGACTTGTCTCCCTTTGTGGGTGTTTTGACTCTGAGTTGTCTCATACTAGGTGTGACTTTTCTCGGCTTATGACACTAGTCTCGCCTGTTGCAGTTTTTGGTCTCGACCGTTTCTCTGTTTCTATTTCTATTTTCATTTGCCTCTGTCACATTTGTAATTTTACTAAAGTCCTGTACTCAATGATTAAAGTTAAGTCACAGTTGAATCTCGTTAAGAGCAGCAGTATGAAGAATACTCTCAATCTTGATTTGTCTTGAGCAAGGACCTGGTCTTGACTCAGTCTTGAAACTGCTCATACTTAGCGTCATGTAGGACTTGACATACAGTATAACTGGTACAGCCCTGGCAATGTTATATATCGCTTCAAATATGTCTATTAATACATATGATGTGATTGATATGATGCACTAATTCACTGATTATTGGACACTAGTTGTCTAATGTTTTATTTTTATTTATTCAGACAGTTTAAAGTTACATTAAAAAGCACATTAATAGACACTTCTGTAAATGTGCCAGTTTTAGCCTGTTGGATCATTTTCAGTTGCATTCCCTGGGCAGGTGAATGACGACACAAAACAACACACGAAATACATTAAAACAGGAAGAGCAATACTGTACATATCAAAACACATTTCATAAAAACACATCAAATACTTTAAAACAAGGACACATAACACAAAACATAAAACAAAGCATGCCTCTAATTGGAAGACATTATGATGTAGAGCAGGTTTCTGCACCCTGACATTCATTCATTTATTCATTCATTCATTTTTATCCTGAACATAGCGGCACAGAACAGCAGCTCTCCGCAGCAGCAGCAGGCCATTCACTCTCAGAAAAATATCAATTTCAGCCTTCTAACCATCGTTATTCAGACCCTGCCTTTGTGCCTTTGCTCATGAACCAACTGTCCATGCTCTTCAGCACATTTTAAAAATGTATTTTCTCTTATTCAGTTTTGTAAGTCTTACTGTGTGCGAGCTCAGATTCATAAAGCATGCAGCTGCCTGGTGGGCAGAGAGAGAGAGAGCGGACTCTGCATGTACATTGTGGGTGCAAAATAAGACTTTGCTTTCTTTTACAACACTGCTAACTAAGTCTGGTTAGCCTTACAGTGGAAATGAGGAATGTGTCCTTATCCCATGATTCTTCTGTCGCTGTCGGAGGGCCTCTCTCGCTCTCTTTAACAAACACACACACACACACACACATGCACACGCACGGGCACACACGACTAATCTGTGAACACAGTTGCTGTTTTTTATTTTGGTTTAGTAAAGGAGGGCACTACGGGGTTGAAAGGATCAGGAACTAAATTAGATTTGATGTGGCATTTAATCTCATGCCCAATTTGATGTGGACTGCGCGTGTGTGTGTGTTTGCGCGTGCAAGTGTGTTCATTCACATATTCCAGTCTGTGGATGGCTGTGCACTAATGTACTTGGTACTTGTTTGTTGCTGTTTGCATGTGCGTGTGTTCATGTGTCATCTCCTGTCAGGGGTTTTTACGTGTGTGTGTGTGTGTGTGTGTGTGTGTGTGTGTTTGTGTGTGTGTGTGTGTGTGTGTTCAGTGATGACTGAGCCATCTGTGCCTGTAGAAGCTTTGCCAATACAGCGACTGGAGCGGCTCCAGCAGCCGGCGTCCTCCAGCTCCTGCCGTCTGCCCTCACATTCACTTCACTGAGACTCGACAGGAGGCTCCTCCATCTTGGACCGACTTCCTGCTCCGTTCTCCCTCCCACCGCGCTCCAGTAATCCTGCTGCTGGATGACTGGATTGAAATGATTGGGGGAAGGAAAATAGATTTGATGAGACATTTAATTAGAGGCCTGATTGGATGTGGATATCGCTGGTGTTAAGGAGCGTTTCGTCGAACCAGACAGCAAAACCTGGTTGCAGTCCTCAATATTTATGAATTTCACACCGCTGCAATGCATATCCTCGATTTAGCGAATCTTTATTTATTCTTCCTGCACCCACTATACTCTGTAGAAACCCGGCAAATAGCTTGTGACATATCCAAATGCAGCAGAGCAAGCGTGAGTGTGAAAAACACACAACAAGAATCTGTTTCCTGAGACTCAGAATGACCAAACTGATAATGGAGATAAAGCACTGCTCCTACATGATTGCGCTTCAATTTCTAACGTTACATGATATCTAATCTATAGCTACACGTAAAGCCGAGTGCCGTTTCTTGACAGGAAAGGCTGCTCAGCCTTCCATGAAGAGGTGCTCACGCATTCTGGATCAGGTCGAAGGCTTTTATATGTAGAGAGAGTAAAACCATTAGACATTAATACTGAGAAAGTGCGTCATTGCCAAAGATGAAGTGATCATTTTCAATTAGTTATCCATTAATGTACACAAGGTATTGATAATTTTAAATTCTACTCATGTCCTTCAGGAATCAATACGTTGGGCTTGAGAGAAAAGCAACAAGGAAGCTTTAAAAATAGAACTGACTCCACCTCTAGTAAGTTCCCTTCTCGGTTACACTGAAGCAGTGGAATAGATCCTAATGAAACAAGTATGCATATAGATATGTATTTAAAGCTGCAGTGGGTAGAAATGGAGCAAATATGATTAAAAAAAGCTGTCAATCACTCGCGAACTCCGATCAAACGGTCAAACTAGGCAGCGCTGATCAGTTATGAATCAATATTCTGTTACTGTAATGCCTATTTCTCTCCTCAAATGTTTTCAGAAACATCTTGTAGTGTACTGTTTAGTTGTAAAGTGAGAAAGTGTGTGACCTGGCAGCCATGTTGAGATCTGTTGTGGAAATACCAAGCACCGCCCACCAGCTGGAGCACTGCCAATAGGAACGCTCTCTCTCTAAAATGACCTGTGATTGGTCAAAGTCACGGGCTAGATTTTTTAAAGCCTGAAAACAGAGCCATGAGGAGGTGCAGAAGTCTAGTTTTCGCTCAGAACACTTGAATTACAATATGCTGAAAGGTTATTATGGAATTTTTGCCCAATGATGCCAAAAACTTGTTGCCTACTGAAGCTTTAATAATAGTTTTCATAATAACCTGGCGTACAGAGTATCATGGTCTTGTTGCTCATCATTATTTCACATAGAGATATAAATGTAAATTTTCACTTTCTCTTTTGACATGAATATACACAGACTGAAGGATATTGTGTGACTGGCAGGAAGTATCACATATTGAAAGCTTCAGTCCAAACTAACCACAAAATGTCACATCAGTATCTGTCCTTAAACGTATCTTACATATTTATTTTCAATTTTAAATAATTTCTTGTGTGTCATTCCATACTAAAACAGCGTCTACTTCTTCATAAAGACCATTTTCTTTTAGATAAACACAACCAGGGTTAATGTTTGATATTTCATTTGTAAGTTGTGGAAGTGGAAAAAAATAAGGCCTGAAGAGGAACGGTCGTTACACTTGAAATTTAAAGCCATCAATGTGTTAGGAGGGCTGCAGGCTATGGTGGACGGAACCTGCTAAAATAAAAAATGAATGAATAAATATTTAAATAAATGACTCAATGAATAAATAAATATGTCTAATTGATATTTCTGTTTTAATAAGGACATATTTATTTATTTATTGTGTAATTTATTTATTTATTTATTCATTTATTTTTGATTTTGGCAGGTTCCTTCCTCCATAGCAGGCTGAACAAAGAGTTTATTAACAGCATAATGTAATAATATCATAAATATAATCATAAAGACTATCAATTGTATTGCCCCTATTTTTATGTCTAATCTCTAAACAATGAAAATGTGAAATCCTTTATGATGATTTGTTACATTTTTCCCCAAAAACGTTTTAGATTAGGATTCAAAATTGGCAAAAAATAAAAAAATCAACCATAGTGTGGAAAAAGCCAAACTTGAGAACCTATTGTTTAACGCTAAATGCAAGAGATCACTTTGTACACAGATAAGATGGCCTATATTGCGATTAAATTAAAATTTTAGATGAGATGGAAAACAAAGCAGAGCTTTAATGGAACACGTTTGCGGACGACGTTTTAGCAAAAACATTTAAAGAGCTTGGAATAGGATCATATTTGTGTCATGTGTGTGATGTGATGGTAGTTGGTAGATCTCTCCACATTGCCTCGTACATATTGTTCTATTCTGTGGTGACCTCGATGTCTTTCAGTGAGCACATTTAGCTCATTAAAGTTCGTGCATGTGCTTCCATATGTTGCACGGGATGACAACGATTGTGTTTAGCGCTCCAGTTGATAAGAGCCCCCTTTTATGCTCTACTCTTGTACAGTGAAATGTTATGTCAAAAAGATGATAATGGTTCGGGTTGTGAGATGTAAATTATTGAACAGGGGAGAATTTAGTGTAGCAGATAATTGCCCTGTGCAACAAAAAACATCATTTTGTTGTGTGTTTGGTTTCGGAGTTTCAGACAAATATATTTTTCACTAACACAAGATCGTCAGTACTGAATCAGAATCAGATCAGAATCAGATATATTTGCCAATTACGTGTGCACGTACATGGAATTTGAATTTGTTTTTAGCTTTTGTTTTATTTACACAGAAATAGAAATGACAGCTAGGGAAGAGGACAACAAAGCTGGACATATAAAGGAAAAGAATAGACTGGACTGCTATGTACAGTATGTGAAAAGATAGGTGTATATATAAATATTAGTTAAATATATTAGATAAATAGATTCACAGAATTTAAAGCTGCATTAATGTATATATATATATACAGTATGTGTTAATGTGAAAGGGGTCTCTCATAATCATGAACTCCACAGCTCCACGCAGCTTTTCAGCCCCTCTTGGCTGATCGTTTTTTGGTTATATAGCCCTAAATTTACATCACCAGTCAATCTCATCACTAGTTTGCAGCAAAGAAAAGCTCAGATTAACCCACTGACTGAACACTACCAGCCAGGCTCCAGACGGCAAAGTTAGCAACCAGCTGGCGAGGACATTGGAACATCAAGCAGCTGGTAAGCCAGATATTTTCCGCACGAGTTGGTAGAGACCAATGTAGAGCTACAAGGAGAGTGAATATTGGACTGACATTCATCAGGTGGACAGAAACATGACTCCAAATGAATGCTCATGTTGCTCCTTGTCTGCTGGATATGAAATTAGATCATTCTTTGCTAGCTTTTTATCAATACCAACCTTGTAAGGGAATAAAATACATTTTTTATCTGTTCAAAATGTACCTTAAAGTGAGATTTGTCAAGTATTTAATACTCTTATCAACATGGGAGTGGGCAAATATGCTGCTTCAAGCAAATGTATGTATATATTTATTATTGGAAATCAGTTAACAACACAAAACAATGACAAATATTGTCCAGAAACCCTCACAGGTACTGCATTTAGCATAACAAATATGCTCAACTCTTAACATGGCAAACTGCAGCCCAACAGGCAACAACAGCTGTCAGTGTGTCAGTGTGCTGACTTGACTATGACTTGCCCCAAACTGCATGTGATTATCATAAAGTGGGCATGTCTGTAAAGGGGAGACTCGTGGGTACCCATAGAACCCATTTTCATTCACATATCTTGAGGTCAGAGGTCAAGGGACCCCTTTGAAAATGGCCATGCCAGTTTTTCCTCGCCAAAATTCAGCGTAAGTTTGGAGCGTTATTTAGTGTCCTTTGCGACAAGCTAGTATGACATGGTTGGTACCAATAGATTCCTCAGGTTTTTCTAGTTTCATATGGTGCCAGATGATCTTCACTCTAGCTTTAAAACAATCTAAAAATCGCAAGTTGCGTTAATGCATTTAAGAAATAATTTGCGTTAAAATAAATTTGCGTTAACGCGTTATTATCGCGTTAACTTTGACAGCCCTAGTTTTTTGGTTTAATCGTGACTGACCTTATTGCATTCATGATGTAGATTATATTTCTGGACAGAAATGAAGGAACACATTAACAGATTTATTATAGCAGTAGACCTCACAGTGAAGACAGAAATGGCTGGTCCAGTGAGAAAAGTGGCTGATAGGTCAATGCCAAGCTTTTAACAGTGGATTTTCCTGCTCTCCATTAGTGTCTATGTGTGTGTGTGTGTGTGTGTGTGTGTGTGTGTGTGTGTGTGTGTATGTGTGTGTGAACTAATGTATCTGTGTATGAATATGTGTGCATAATTGGACTCAAATCAGTGAGTGTTGTCTGAACACTGAACACTCTCTGTGGGTTTGGGCGGCTGGAGCGTCTGTAGTCTCTCTCCAGCAAGGACCAATTAGGATTAATGAGTTGGGAGGACAAACGATGCAGAAATGAGTTTTGGAGAAAGATGCTTATTGTTTCCCTGAAGAGGCCAACAAAAAGCTCTAAACCCAGAGTTCATTTTCACCCTGAATAACAAACAAAGGCTGAATCTCCTCTTATTACTGAGCAGATTAGAGTTTTAGCTCTACAAACATTTCCTGGAGGCAGAGCTGGCCCAGAAGCACTATAGTCATTTCACTGCAGAGCCGAAGCTTAGCTCTGCTCAAGCTTTTCTCCATCAAGAAAAAACTATGGTTAAAACTAGGGCTGCAGCTATCGATTATTTTAGTAATCGCATATTCTACCAATTTAAGTGCCATATTACATTCTGGGTTTCAAGGCTCCAGACTAACTTTTTTTTTTCACCACTGTTCCAAAAATCTATTTCAACTGTCCGAAAGTCAAACCTTCAACAATTCTTAATGTTATCCTTTTACTTTGTTATTGTCATATTGTCATCTATAGTGGTTATTGGCATGAAATACACAATTCAAATTATTAGGAAATAAATGATTGTATTTTTAAATAATTTCATTATTTTAAATTTAAATATTTGCTTTCATTAAAAAAGTTGTAGTAGCTAGTGTTAGGAAGTTAAACAGGTCATAATTCTTTCTCTAATATCTATTTTATATTGCTGCGAAAACATCTCCTTCAAACAACTGGATTTATTAAAGTTTCTTGCCAAAAACTACATTTTACAAGATTAGATTTGAACTCATCATGATAAGGTTATAATTTACCTTTGCCCAAAATCATTTTTACTGAATAAACCTTGAAAGCATCATAATGTAACTCAAAGAAACCTCTGTTAACATAAGCTCCATTATTCAGCCAAGCATTAGCGTTAATTAGCTCATGCTAATAGACATATAACTTGGAGTCATTGGAGAGTCAGAGTCTTGCTGCCAATTTTGTATGGAGCCAGAAAGTGGTCAATATTAAATAAATAAGTTATTATGAAATAAATCGTCAAATTAATAATGTTCGTAAAAGTGACACTGCTAAAAAAACAACAACAACAACTAGCTAACTAGCTGTGTACGACAGCGTCGTAGTTGAAGCGTAGCGCCAACCCTGCAGTCCCCACCCCCCCCCTGGTTAACACTGTTAGCTCTGTCAGCACTGTTGTCATTGTTTAGCTGCTAGCCACAGCTCAGCTGTCGCCATGTTGAGAGCCGTGTGGAGGCAATAGATATGCTCTAAATTTAGAATTTAGCACATTTAAAAGTATTGAAAAGCTTTTTTTGTTCTTCAGGTCTTCAGTTAAGGTGCCATAGTGTTTCAGTTCAAACTTACCTGATAAAAGCAGGGTTTGGATCCAGTCCATTTAGACTTGTGGATGGAAATTTAGCAAGAATGATCAGCAGCAAAGTTATATAATTATGTGTACTAGAAACCATTTTCCTGTTGATAAAACTCTGCATATCTCTCCAAATGAAATGAGTCATCAGGACAGTGAAAACATAGTGTTCCGCATCTGAATTACAAAAATCACAAGCGTAGTCTATATTTAGCCTCAATCTTTCCAACACCCCCTTTATAGGGGGAAATTCAGTGTAAAATCTTGAACGATAATTCTTTGACGAGTAATAATGCAGCTAACTGGCTAAATTTGTATCAGAAGTTAAACTGTGACTTTGGTTCTTGTATATACTTTATGATTATATATTTGAGCAAATGTCATGTAAAGGGTTAAACATCTACATCCCTGCGTGTTAAACTCAATCATTCATTTGAATGCATTCATGGATACATTTTGTCATAGTGCTTCGTGGTTTTAGTGTGACTGCCTACTTCCTAGTCTATAAATGTTGTCAAGGAGTCAAAGAAGAAAATTCTGGAGGAAACTTTAAAATTGTCACGAGTTGGCACAAAATATAAGCCAACAGCAGCTTAAATCCAAAAATATCTTTATGGGGATTTGTGCTGATCTTAAGTAACCAGTCTGAGCTGAAGTGTACATGTGTGCTTTTGTCTGGCTGGAGACTCCGTGGAACAATGTACAGTAACACAGGAAAAGATTATCAGTTCTATTATTGTGACGGAAGTTTGCATCCGCCACACACATCACAATGCTGGCTCAGTATAGAAGCAAAGTCTCTGAGAGCAAACACAAACTTCTGCCAATACAACCAGAGCCACTAAAGCGGCTTAGGAGCAACCTTGAAAAACCACCCATTCACCACACTATCGAACACACTGCAGAGACTGCTGTCAGGCCTCTCTCTGCTCTGCTGGTATTTTAAGCAGCGGCATGTTGGGCTGAAAGCCGGGCTGTAGTAGTAGTAAACATATTTCAACTCACTTTATTCTTTGTATTTGTAGAGTAGAGCCTAGTTAACGGTTTTGACTGACATATCTTTATGAATCATGATATAAAGCTGTCAAAGTTAACGCGATAATAACACGTTAACACAGTTTAGTTTTAACGCCACTAATTTCTTTAACGCATTAAAGCAACTTGCCATTTTTAGATTGTAGCGGCCTCAGTTTTAAAGCTAGAGTGAAGATACTGGCATGAGGAATCCATTGGTACCAGCCATGACATACTAGCTTGTCGCGAAGGAGGCTACATGACGCTCCAAACTCCCGCAAAACATTTTGGCGAGGAAAAACTGGCATGGCCATTTTCAAAGGGGTCTCTTGACCTCTGACCTCAAGATATGTGAATGAAAATGGGCTCTATGGGTACCCACGAGTCTCTCCTTTACCGACATGCCCACTTTATGATAATCACATGCAGTTTGGGGCAAGTCATAGTCAAGTCATCACACTGACACACTGACAGCTGTTGTTGCCTGTTGGGCTTGAATTTGCCATGTTATGATTTGAGCATATTTTTTATGCTAAATGCAGTACCTGTGAGGGTTGTTAATTGATTTCCAATAATAAATATACACACATTTGCATAAAGCAGCATATTTGCCCACTCCCATGTTGATAAGAGTATTAAATACTTGACAAATCTCCCTTTAAGGTACATTTTGAACAGATAGAAAATGCTCAATTAATGTGCGATAAATCGCGATTAACTACGGACAATCATGAAATTAATCTTAATTAAATATTTTAACCTATGTAAAACATAATATAACCCCTATGAAGATAAGATGCCTTTTCTATCTTTTTCACAAGAACATGTTACATTACACACAACTGAAAGGGTTTTCATAACAGTTGTGTTTTCATATAACTAGCACAAAGATGTCACCAGACCTATTTCTCTTTCATTTTTAGCTCATTTTTTGGTTCAGGTTAGGTTATATTATATTAATAGATTTAGGTCACAGTAAGTTATTTCGGTGAAAGTTACACTTCCTGATTTTGTTATAGCATGCATATAGCTCACTCTTGATGTGACCTTTGCTTATCAGGGCCGCCCCCTCTTGTGGTTTTAGTCAACACAAATTTCTGTAGTTGATTTGTCATCGTATGCTTTTTTTCATGCTGAATGACTCATTTCCAAAAAACGTATAAGCACATCTCTGGTAAACACAAAATTTAAAGTGGTGTTTTTGTGTGATTCTTCTGGAGAAACTTAGTTTTACAGATCTGTCGATTAAATCTACTAATCGATTAGTCGTCAAAATCGTGTCGAGTGTTAGTCGACTAAGAATTTCTTTGGTGGAGGACAGCCCTACTAGAAATTAATATTGACAATATTTAACAAGGAACAAATGACAAGGGTGGGATTCTCTTCTGTTGTAACCAGGTTAGATAACAAGTTCATTTCAAGATTTTTTTTTCTGTTGTAGTCATTTGGGTATCACTTTCTAATCAACACCCCTTTACAAATTACTTTATTAACGGTCGAGTTATTAATAAGTAATTTTCCGTTCACAGGTTTATCACTTTATAATAAGCCAACAGCAAAAGTAACAAAAATGAATCTGGAATTAAAAATGTTAATAAGTCATTAATAAAGGGTTCTTAGAATAATTCCATAGGTCTGCAGTTGTAAAATAATAATTAATATGTTGTTAATAAATGGATAGATATTTAATCCAGATGGTCTGCAACACTTCCAGAAGCTAAGGGCAGGGTTATTACGATGTGTTGTCCGACCACTCAAAGGCAGGATAAAAAAAAAAACGTCCATCATACAGAGGGAGGAGGCTTGATATTGTTTAAATGTGGGGATAAAGGTGCATATTTTCAGATATGATAGTGTAGCACCGGATTTTACACATGAAAAGTGCAGCCCAGTCGCACAGCAGTTGGTGAAATAGTCATGAAATTGTATGTATTGATTTGTGTACATAGACACGAATTTCAAATTTGTTTGTGATGGTCAGCACGAAATCAATTTGTGAACCGGGAAGTATAAAGAGCGGTGAACGCTGCGTAGGGAGGAGGTTGGGGTGGATGGGTGTGTCAAAAAACACAGGACTTTCGTTCAGGAGAACGGTGTTTGTGTCCCGTGTGAAACCAGAAGTCAAAGTTGATTTATTTGTCACGTAACTTCCGTACTTTAAGTTACAGCACTTCTGGAGTTATTTTAATCCAAACCATAAACTTTTCCTAAAGCTAATTAAGTAGTTTGTTGCCTAATCCTAACCAGATTGATCTTTTCCTAACTAAGTAACTAAGTAGTTTTATTTTGAAAAGACTGGAGCGGAAATTGACACCTGCGTCACGTGTTGTTGGACATTTGTGGGAAAAAAATATGTTGTTGAAATTCGTGCTGAGCGTCACGAAAAAAAATGGAAATTCGGGTTTATGTACACGAATCAAATAGATTCAATTTCATGACTACTTCACGATCTGCTGTGAGACTGTTGCAAAGTGACAGAAATAGCAAAAACATGCATTCTAGACACTAGTCTTATTATATATTAGATCAGTGGTAGGGGAAAAAAAGACAAAAATGTGCTACAGAAAATCTTGTTTATTTTTCAGACTTTCCCCATGTCTTTTTTTCTTGTAAAATACTGGACAGTTATACCTTTTCAGGCCTTAAAATCATTAAATGAAAGTACAACTGCTTACAACTCATGCACACATGCATCCTTGCACCGAGACGGTTTGGAAGCACTAGAAAACACAGAGAGGACCAGAACCCTGTGGTTCTACCTCTGTGGATACTGTGGTGACCTGCCTCACTGATCTGTTTCTGTAAACGTGTGTATATGTGCCTGTTTATATGTTCAAGTCTCCACAGTGTGTGCGTGTGTGGTCGTTTGCCTGTGTGCCTCTTTGTAAAATGTGTGTGTGGCTCTTTGTAAACAGGAAGTGTGAGGATGCATGCAGTCAGAGGACACAGAGCCATGGGATTTCCCACAGCGACAGAACTGCTCAGCTGAACGAGGCTTCCCGCCAGTGTGTGTGTGTGTGTGTGTGTTTCCTTTTACATGGGTGGGCCCATTTGTGGTCTGTGTAAATTCAGGACAGCTGATAAACAGCTTGAGACCAAACAGAGAATTTAATTATCACAGTGAAATATATTCATGTGTAAGTGTTTCATCTTCTTCATCGAGTTTAGGTTAAATGTTCCCAGCGCATAGTGTGATGTGATCAATTTTGCAATAGAAATGTGATCAATCAGACTGTATCATATCCATCAAAGTAGACCAAACTGACTCATTTTGTATTAAAAAAGACCAATATGAGTGTGTGAGACATGTGTCAGTGCAGTTGGTGGTTTCAGGGTCTGTCTCCACATGTGTTGCGTTAGTCTGTGGGAGCTGGCGAAACAAATGAAGGTTCAGCAGGTGTCACACAACGTAGCGACGGAATCCCAAATTAGCTGCCATCCTCGCTGTCCTGACAACTGGCCCTGTCAACTGCTTACTACTAGTTTTTTTTTGTTTGTTTAAAGCGGCAGTAGGCAGTATATTTTTGGCATCATTGGGCAAAAATTCCATAATAACCTTTCAGCATATTGTAATTCAATTCAAGTTCTGAGAGAAAACTAGACTTCTGCACCTCCTCATGGCTCTGTTTTCAGGCTTTAAAAAAACTAACCGTGATGGAACACTTTGACTAATCACAGGTCATTTCATTGAGAGAGCGTTCCTATTGGCTTTGCTCCCATCATGTGACCAGAACTTGGCGTTCCTTCACCAGATTTCACAATGGGGGCGGCATCACAAACTTTCTCATTTTACAGCTAAACCGTGCACTACAAGATGATTCTGAAAACATTTGAGGTGAGAAATAGGCATTACAGTAACAGACTATTGATTCATATTTGATCAGCGCTGCCTAGTTTGACCGTTTGGTCGGAGTTCGCGAGTGATTGACAGCAGACCTCAGATCAGCTCTGACCGGTTGCTTTCCTCCGGTCTGGGAAATCTTGCAGATGCCATTAGGAGCACCGGAGGACACAGAGGCACATGATTTTTTTCAGATTACCTGTTTCATGTACTACTGTCACGATATAGCGAACGTTTTATAATAATAACTTTTTAATCATATTTGCTCCAATCTCGCCATTGTTGTGAAAGAATCCCCTTCAGGGCGATGAGAGACCAGCATCGCCCTGTCGGGGATTCTTTCACGACAATGACCGGCTCGCTATACATTATCCCTTACTCAATAAATATCTCACTTGTGAATTTTGAAGCCTTTACGTGTCATAAAAGTGGCTAAATGAGACTACTAAACATCATCACGCCGACTCGTCCGCCTTTACAGCCTCGTTGTGTTTATACTCATGCTCATGCAGCCATGTTGTAGTTTGTCTTTAGCCTAACGTTAGCTTTTTACTTTTGGCGATTGCATTCAAATTTAAAAAATCATAGAAGTGGTGTTCATTTTTTTTTTTTTTAGATTATTTTTTTTGACATTTTCAAGCCTTTATTTATAGGACAGTGGATAGTCTAGAAAGGGAGAGAGAGAGGGGCGACATGCGGAAACGAAAGCAGGTCAGATTCGAACCTTGGCCGCCGCGGTTAGGACTCAGCCTTGTTATATGGGTGCCTGCTCTTCCAACTGAGCTATCGGGACGCCCACATAGAAGTGTTCAATTGTAAAGATTATCTTTCTTAACAAAACATGTAAGTATCATAAACATGTGTTTGCCACAGAGCTTATTTCCCGCAATAATCCAAAACCCAATAGAACAATCCCATTGGCTTTTTGACGAGGGAACCAGGGCGACGCTAACTTTGGCCTATAAAAATACGTCATCCTTGCACCACTGTATGTGCTCTAGTGGAAGTGAACTGCAGCCTACTGACAGCTGCCACATGAAGTAGAAGACAAGTGTTGCTGGCTGAAGCCTCACTGGGGCCTCAAGCAGAATTTAATTTCACCCCATCAACCTGCTGCATCTTATGGTCACACAACAGCCCGACATTTTTGCTGTACAGTGCAGTATGTGCACAATGCCACGCATAGCCGGCTCTGTTGCGATGTGAAGTGACTTTATTGGTACTGTTAATCAGGACAGATGCTAGAAACACAGCAGTCTCTACAGCAGGATATGGAGTAAAAAAAAAAAAATACCAGTTTTTTACATTTTATAATGCTCCACCAAATGGATGGCTATATTAAAAAAATATATTTATTAAAAAATGTTAACAATGAATTGCTATGATATTTTAAGGATGTCTGAGGATCCTCCCCGACCAAAACTAGAACATGTCAGCATATCAGTGACATTGTATTTCTGTGGCATTTTGGTCAGATTACACACTCGTAATGCATGAATATGAACAAATCATTTTTTTCCAATGTGTTATGGGAGTATTTTACTCGACACCGTCTGATGTGTTTGTTTGTAAAACCTGCAGTGTACCGGCGATTTAGTTCTGTTTTATGGCTTTCTATTTTGACCAAGGAATAATTATGCAATTGTCTCATTATTATTATTATTATTATTATTATTATTATTTTTTTTATTTTTTTTTATGAAAGTCAGCTTCAGGCCAAAAATAGTAGGAACATGTCTGCCTCATCAGTCAGACATTTATTTAAATACCTTAAAAGAGCACTCCACTCTATCGTCTTTTTTATTCCACGCATTTGTCTTATCAAAAACCTGATGCCTACATTACCCACAATTCAACACGACCACCGACAGTTTGGTTGTAAATTTGGATGCGTTATGCTCGTAGCGGCTAATGTAGCCTCTAGCCTCAAGCAGAGCCGAGGAGTGGGCTATACAGAGGTCTGGTAAACTCACTGCTTTCTAACTGAACACCTCCAGATTTGTTTCATTTTCAAACTTGTAGTCTTCAGCCCCAACCGGCGCTTTATCAGACTTTGCACAGCTCCCTCTGGAGACATTAAAGCCTATCTTTCTTTCTTTCTTTTTTATCACATATGCACTCCCCAACACCTGTGAACACACTTTGATGTGGAAGATCGGTGGAACTCCCCTTTAAGACTTTACATTTGCAATAGGGATCACCTAATCTGATCACCTGATTTGTGACATGTCCTTTATGACACATCTCTGATTCACAGTTTATTTCTTCAGGTGAATTTGGAACATTTTGGGGGTTACAAGTGGTGTGGAAAATAAATGACTAAAGATGTGGGCACAAAATAAGTAAAGGTAAGCCCAGGTTTTCTTGTGTTGATAGGAGGCTGTTTCTTTTTCTCAGTGAGTCATCGTACTCCATCATAGAAACGAGCCCCACTACATAATAGATGCAGGATGTCTGACGTCTGAGTGAATAATCAATGGAAATAATGAACGCATGTCCTCCCGGTTAAAGATTAACAAAAAAGTGTCTTCACTTTATTGTGTTTGACCAACAGGGAAAAATTTTACACAATTTACAAATGATATGAAATAAAGAAAAGCAAACATGTGAGTGTGAAAAGCTTTGCAGTAAATACCAGCAAATGTTGAATATTTTTACTTAATAAATTATTTTGATTATTAATTAATTATCTAATCAATTATTCATTGTCGATTACTCAACTATTAATCGTCAATATTGAAATGCTGAATTGATCCAATGCGGTAGTGGCTGAATCACCAGCAGTATGTCTTTTAGGTGTTTTAGGGGGTTTTCCTGCTTTAAAAAAATCTGCACATACATGCTAATTTTGGTGGAAAAAGGGTAAAGACATTAAATAGTTCACTCAATATCACAAATCACAATTTGCCTTAAGGGACTTTGCAATCTGTACAGTATACAATACCTTCTGTCCTAACCCTGGCTTCAGATAAAGAAAAACTCCCCCAAAAACCCTTTAACAGTGAAAAAATGGAAGAAATTTCAGAAAGAGCAACTGAGGAGGGATCCCTCTCCCAGGACGGACAGACATGCAATAGATGTTGCATTTACAGGACCAAAATAATGAAATTACAATATAGACAATCCAAATTACAAAAAGGAATGTGAACATATATACGAAGATGATGGATCTGGGAGGATATGAAGCAGCTTCCAGGTGTCACCAAACAGAACCTGAGCCACACGACCCCCTCACCAACATGGAGACCTGCGAAGAGTATACAGGCTACGCAAGCACACAAGAAGCACAACTGAAGCACATCATTCACACAGATAGGAGAATGAAACAAACAGAGAGAGAGAGAGAGACAAGAGGAGAGGCTGAATCTCCTGGAGGACGGAGATCCAGATCCAACATGTGGAATGAGGCACCGACAGCCAAGAGAGAGAGAGAGAGAGAGAGAGAGAGAGAGAGAGAGAGAGAGAGAGGTCCCAGGACGGTCGATGGTCAGAGAGAGGCCCACAGCTGTGCTGGTGGGACATAAACAAACAGAGAGTTATTGAGATGCAGCGGTTTATAGTGAGCAATAAATTGAGATTTCGGACACTTACTAACCATCGTCATTTTTGCGTCATCCGTGACGAAGTGTAGAGTGTTTGAAGAAGGTAAAACCAGAACAGTAAACCAGAACACACAGACTCTGTCACCACTTCCCTTCGCTTTCATTCTAAAGCTTTTACCATTGTTCATGTCAATGCGTCTTCTACTTCTCTGCATATTTTGTTTATTCTAAAGAGTACCTATTGTGTTTTTAGGCCATGCTGTAATGCACTTAGTTTTAAAGTTAAACATTATGCGCTGCGTGATGTATATAGGTCTGAGCAGTGTTGTGTGTTGCGTGGGCGTGTTGCTCGCTGCCTAGTCTGTGTCTCTTCCTGTCTCTGAGAGTCGAGCAGTTAACAGAGGATCTCTCTACGGTTGGAAAAGTTGCTTTCACATCTCTGTGGGCGAGAGAGAGCAAGTGGTTTTCTCACAATAAATGCCTCAAGATGATAGCTCGGTATGGGTTCATTAAACACAGTGTACATATTCTCAAATTGTTGCTTAAGCTGAAGTAGAAGTATTTTTCAGCCAGAAAATATGCATATAATGTTAATGTTTCAGAAGATGATTTTGACCAGTGAATGGATACAGCAGCTTAAGGGGAAACAAACTAGTGCAGTACTCAACAGTCTGTATTTAGTTTGACGTTTTCTTTTTCTATTTTCATTACTGATGAGGAAAAATCATCATCAAGGGGCATTTTCCAACAAAGACCTTTTATCCAGTCGGCTCTCAACCCACACTGTGTTCTGTATACTCACAGGTGGAGAGCCTCTAAGAGTTTTTGTTGGGACCGTCAGGCAGTGAAACAGCTGTAGAGCAGTTGTTCTATCATGGGGCTGCAGGGAGTGGCAACCGCCACAATTTGACAAATACACGGGGCCGATATTGGCCTTCTAATACCATTTTGATATTCAGGGCTGCAACTGGGGATTATGTTCATTATCGATTATTTGACCAATTATTTTGCACTCTTACGTGCACTAAAGGCCCGGCTGTGTAAACAAAGCACAGAAGAGTTTAGTGACAACACACAGAGAAGGAGAGTGACTTTATTCTCTGCTCATGTAGACATTACTCAAGAATATCTTTACATAGCAAATAGACATTTGATGCTATATTAATGCTTTGAACTTTTAATTAGCAGTTTCCAGTGTATATTTACACTTAATATATTTAACTAATACTATATACTAATTGAATATTACATAAATAATTAAATATATCAGTATTTCTAGGGGGAGAAGATCAAATAATTTTTTTTAAAATTGAGACTTTATTTTTTGTGTCTTGGGTGGGGCTAGCACTTGGAGGGGGGCTTGTATGGCGGAACCTGCCAAAGTCAAAAACAAATAAATAAATGCCTCGAAATAAATATGTCATTAAATGTAGCAAAATTATTGTAGACATAAATGTAGTCATTAATTAATTGATAAAATGTGACATAAATTGATATTTCTGTTTTAATTTGCTTCTTTATTTATTCATCTTTCTATTAATTCCCTTATTTATTTACTCTTCGCTTTTATTTATTTATGTATTTATTTTTATTAATTTTAAAATATAGTTATTTATTTTGCATTTTATTAGTTTATTTTTTTATTTATTTTTAATTTTTAATTTTTTTTAATTTATTATTTATTAATTTATTGCTGCAGGATTTTCCCTTTGCATTTCACCCTTTATTTCCCGAAACTTATTTATTTCTGTATTCTTTTCTTTATACATTTCTTTACACATTTCTTTTTATATTTCTTTATGCATTTCTGCCTCATTATGCAAATTGGGGGGCTGTCACTCAACCTGTGTCATCATGTGTGCATGAACGGCGTCTTCTGCTTATCAACTCCAGTCTTCATTCCCGGCTCCATAAACACATGCCTGGCTCCGTACAGCGGGTCATCGGTTAAATTAAACAGAAGAGTAAATAAATAAGGGAATTAATACAAAGATAGATTAATAAAGAAGCAAATTAAAACAGAAATATCAATTTATGTCACATTTTATCAATCAATGAATGGCTACATTTATTTTTTAAATTGTTGCTATATTTAATGACATATTTATTCATTTATTGAGTCATTTATTTATTCATTCATTTATTTTGATTTTGGCACGTTCCGTCCTCCATAGGGCTTGTGGCTCGTGACCTCAGTGTTTGTAAATTACTGGCTACGGCCCTGTGTACAAATATAAGTTGTGGAGTTGTTAGAAGGCAGGTTATTTTGAGGCTAGCAGTTCAGTAATAGCCCACATTGTTGAAACCTTAGTGATATTTCTTATTGCCAAGAAGATACTATACTGCTGTTTCTTACACCGACCAGCTGAAGTTAGCTTCAAAGCAAACTTCATTTGCTTTGATGCTTCATGCATGTTCGTCACTACTGTTGGCCTGTCATTTTCTGGCCCGTAATTTGTGGCTATATTGTAAAAGTAGTGTTATCTTTGGGAAACTGGATTTGACCAGCAGTCTTCTAACAAACTAGATATGTAGCAATCAAAAGCAGCAGAAGACACTTACTACTCTAGTTTGCATTTATTGAAACGTGTCAGCTCTTCGAGTGTCCCTCAGGTGCTTTTCCGAGACTAAGTTTCTGTACGACCCAGGGTAAATGAGATAAAGAAATCACGGTTGTGAAGATATTTCTGTTGACAGTTTCGTTTTATGCCGGGACTGCGACTGCAAGCCCCTGACTTCTTCTGCTCGGCAGCATTAAACTGAGCAGAGTCTCGAGGGTTGAAAGCGTGTGCAGAGTTGCACCGTCATCATGAAGACTGAAGGAGTGGTGAGTAGCTGGCCTTTGAGGCTTTAGCGAGGCAGCTCTCTGTGTTCCCACCAGACCTAACTGATCACTCCCTGCTTTGATCAACAGACCTCAGGCCAGGCTGCTCCACCGTCAGCTCCTCTCTGAACACATTAGGCTTTATTTCTTTCATGATTCAAACTGAAATTAGTTTGCTCCAAAAAAAGCTCCTCGCTGTGTTTACATCGGGTTCCTCCTCGAGTCCCCACTAGCCTCTAATCGACATGTTTGACTCAGCTTAGGGCTCGCCTTATGACAAAACAGCCCACAGCTATGGAAACCCTGAGAGGCGACAGCAGAAAAAGGAAATGTGAGTTGTCACGGGGAATCCAAATAGACACGTTTTGTCAGTTTCTTTCTGTTCTTGTAGTTATTTTGAAGCCATGATTCACAAACATTCAAAACTGAGAAAAATAATCACACCAACTACCCTTGTTTGTTTGCAATTACAGTTGTCTTGCATATAAAGAATCCCCTACACAACACTGAAGGTAGGAACTAAAATTAATCCACAGGGGACTAGAAGTAATCTTGTAAAACATGCGGAGCAAAGGTCATTCAGTTACAAAGAATCACGTCAATATGTGGCGGTAAACAACACTGTAAAATCATAACTGAGAGACTAAAAATAAACTATATGCCAATTATTGTATTAATTAAATAGTTTTGAACATCTTCTCAGAGCAATATATATTTTTTAAATCTAAAAAATAAACATAAGACTTAAAACACAACGTTATAATGCTCAGTTTACTCGTCATTGAGAGTACCACTCAACCTGTGAGAACAGTTTTATAATATATTCTGTGGCTCTGAAATATGGAGGACGGAACCTGCCAATATCAAAAATAAATGAATAAATGACTCGATAAATATGTCATTAAATGCAGCAAAATAATAATAAATGTAACCCTTAATTAATTGATAAAATGTGACATAAATTGATATTTCTGTTTTAATTTGCTTCTTTATTTATTTATTTATTTATTTTTGCATTTATTTGTATTTATTTTATATTAATTTTTAAATGTGTGTATTTATTTATTTATCTATTTCTGCACGATTTATTTCCCCTAACTTATTTATTTATGTATTTTTTTTCTTTATACATTTCTTTTTACGTTTCTTTATAGCTTTATAGCATTAGGAATACATAAATAAATAAATAAAAAATAAATAAATACATTTAAACATTAATATAAATAAATACATAAATAAATAAAAGGGAAAATTAAACAGAATAGTAAATTAATAAGGGAATTAATACAAAAATAAATAAATAAAGAAGCTAATTAAAACAGAAATATCAATTTATGTCACATTTTATCCATTAATTAATGGCTACATTTATTTCTAATATTATTTTTCCTACATTTAATGACATTTATTTATTTATTGAGTCATTTATTCATTTATTTTTGATTATAGCAGGTTGGCTTGAGACTTCAACGATTTGACCTGCACTACAAACTGGTGGCGTAAAGTCTGAAAAAAGAAGGAATTTACCAGGCAGGGAATGTCTAATGAATGATGCTACTGAGTTGCATTATGGGACTTAAAAGTCAGGATATCTCGGCCTCTGCTGCTTTGATTTTGACCATTCTTTTTCTTTATTTGTCTCTCACAAGTCCCCTAACCTTACGGGATTGCAATACTAAATTGCTTGAGTAGCCCTTTAATCCATCACATTATAACCACGTATAGTTCATAGTTGCTAACAATGGCTCATCCTTGTGGGTTTTTTTGCATTTTTACACATTGAATTTGACCAAAGCTTTAAGGAAAACATCAGTAGCAAAAATGCACCCAGAGTGAAGAACCACAAAATGTGATATATTGCACCGCCAAGATGATTTGTTTATTGAGGCAAGTTATGCAATACCACACGTCCCTGTGTGATATGTCTCGTTTAGGTTCAGTAACTGCTTACACCACATTTAGCAGCTATAAGTGCAGCTGAACACTAACAGTACTCGTTCAGTCTCACACAGTGTTGTGGTGGAACTTTGGCTCATTCCTCGATATATAAATCCACTTCAGATCTGTGACATTTGTTTGCTTTCAAGCAGGAGTTGCTTGTACAAGCTCTGGATTTTTTAGTCTTTGTTGTTCAAAAAACTGTACATTTCTTGATCTTCTTCAGCCATTCTGATGTATAATTTATGGTTTGTTTTGGATGGTTGTCATGCCGACCCTGTGTTGCTGCAGTTTTAGCCTATGAACTCGATGTCTGATGTGATTCTGCAAAGTTCTGTCATATAGCCTGGAGGGGCAGAATCATGAGGTGATTGAAAGTTATACAAGTCTTGATGAAGCGAAGCATCTGCAAACTGTGACACCGCTGCCACCACATGCGAGGGGTCTTATCGTGGAATGCAGTGTTTGCTTTTCACCAGACATAACAGGGGCTGTGCCAGCCACAAGTATTCAGTTATGACTCATCTGTTCATTGAGCATCTTCCCAGAAGTCCTCAGAATCAGTGCAGCGTGTTGTTCACAAACTTGACACTCACATTTGTCTCACTACGCCATGCTTTCTGCCTTGCTATTATTATTCTCGTCTTTCTGAGAGTGTTGTAATGAACTCAGGCTAGAGAAGTTGGCAGAGAAGTCTAAACGATGATGATGAAGGTTTTTCTGTAACTTCCTGGATGATTGAACACATTTTTCTTGGAAACAAGTTGTAAATACAGAATCTAGTGCAACGATTAATGCCGTACTTTCTGCTTCTGGACGACATTTTTGTAATTTGGTGAGTTTTAGGATTGTCTTTGGAGCCATTTTTCAGACTCACAGGTGTCAGCATATTCACTCTTGAGAGCTGCGAGACTTTCATTTGATCATGGTATGATTTGAATCTACAGCATATGTGCTAACAACCTCAACCACATTTGTGACTCCTGGGTGTGGTTGGTGAGGAACTGGTCATAACTTGTGTCATTATGAGATTATATATCTACTATGACGAATATTCTAATGATTTGCCTACCTAATGTCAAGAAATGTTTTTGTCTATGGCTTATTTTCTGTCTCCATCTTTTCATCTCCATCTTAGAAACTAAGTGCTCATCCAATCCAATCAGCGTTGAAAAAAGTGTCTATCTATCTATCTATCTATCTCTATATGCACACACACATTAGGGCTGTCAATCGATTCAAATATTGAATCGCAATTAATTGCATGATTGTCCATAGTTAATCGCGATTAATCGCACATTTTTGTATCTGTTCAAAATGTAACTTAAAGGGAGATTTGTCAAGTATTCTTATCAACATGGGAGTGGGTAAATGTGCTGCTTTATGCAAATGTATGTATATATTTATTATTGGAAATCAATTATTGACACAAAGCAAACCAGAAACCCTCACAGGTACTGCATTTAGCATAAAAAATATGCCCAAATCATAACATGGCAAACTGCAGCTCAACAGGCAACAACAGCTGTCAGTGTGTCAGTGTGCTGACTTGACTATGACTTGCCCCAAGCTGCATGTGAAATCATAAAGTGTCTCATATGGAGACTCATGGGTACCCATAGAACCCATTTTCATTCACATATCTTGAGGTCAGAGGTCAAGGGACCCCCCTTTGAAAATGGTCATGCCAGTTTTTCCTCGCCAAAATTTAGCATAAGTTTGGAGCGTTATTTACGCCAGATGCTCTTCCTGATGCAACCCTCCCCTTTTGTCTTAGGACCGGCACTGAGAATACACTGGCTTGTGTATCCCCAGTGGCTGGTTATGGAATAACAGTCTGATCTTACATTTTTCTTTATCATACTTATAATGCTATACAGGACTAAAGCTCATTAGAGCAAACACTGTCGGCTCCTGTAGTTTTGGTTCGGGGAAGGATTAAAAAAGACAGAAAATGTAGCTGTTTTGTACTTATCATTTTAAAATTCCTATTTTAAAGTAATTTCTCACGCAGCAACTTTTTCCATCCACGCAGCGAGTCCCTTTTTCTGTTGAACTGTACATTTCTCACGACCAACAAGGGGAAGATTGTCTCCTCTGCTTTCAGTTATGACTGACTAATAACGACTACTGTGGTCATCACGGCATATTTCATAGGTCAAAGTCATCAATGCTTGTCTAGTGACACGCAGCATCTACATCATGGAATAATACTGTTGGTTAGGGATGATACACATACTGTCACCTTTAAGCAGTATGGATTATATGTATGGTTGTCTGTAATTACTATTTCTTTTTTTCTATTTCATTTGAGTGAATATCTACAGTAAATGACACTCTGCTTGTCTTGCACATTGACTAACACGGTGACAAAGTGAATGACATATGTATCACAAGACCCACTTCTCCTTTCCAGTTCTTTCTCACGGTTGTGAAAGCCTTTCAGTCAGATATCGGATCATCATTAACGTTAGATGTAACCCAGGTGTTAGTATGTGGCAGAGTCTCCTTTTGTGTTCTCCATCTCTGACTTGATTTACTGTTTGTTTGTGTGTGTGCGGGTGTGAGCTGACGTGGTTTAAGGCCCTTCCTTAAACAGCTTCCTTCAGCCGCTGCTTCTCGCTCTCTCTTCCTTCTTTCTGATTCTCTCACACACACACACACACACACACATGCGATGGTATGTAGGTCTACACCTGTGGGACACAGCAGCTTCATAAAACCCGAGCAGCCGCTAGCACACGACTGAGCCGACTCTGATGTCTCTGCCCGTCTCCGTTGTGGTCAGAAGCGCTTCTTGCTGAGCTCACTGTGGTGAAGTCGAATCTGTCTTGGTAGATACGATTTGTGTATACAGACCAGTTTTACTTTGACCTTCCAGTACAAGTGTGGTTTAAAAAAAAAATCTGTTTTGCCCTCTGCTGATGTGACACATATGCAAACAGATTGAGTCTGTAAAAACACCTTATCCTGCCTGCTAGGTGATTCACGCTGTAAGGGTTTCAGTGGAGGGTTTTAGTGTCCCGTGAAGGTCTGACGCAGTTACAACCTGAGAAGAATAAACACCAGGCAAAACAGATATATTCATCACCATCAAGTTAAATCCCAAAAATATCAAAACTGGTATAAAATCCTGTATTTGTCAAACACATATCAACATCTGTATAAGTGTTCTATGGGAAAGCATACTTTTAGATTTCCTTTCAACACACAATTTTATTAATAACAACCTGTTAAAATGTATTGTCTTTTTTATTTTTTTATAAAATTACAATTATTATAATAGTGTTAAAGGCGGGGCGTCCCGGTAGCTCACCTGGTAAAGTGTAAAACCAAAATTATACAGATTATTGGCACACAATATAAGCCCAATCTGAGAACCACTGACCCCTTATAATGGGGTGCCAAATATCAAAGGGGGTGCGCCAAGATTTGTGTGCTCTGTCAAAATTCGATTTGCACATTTATAACTAAAATCCCAATAACCCACTTATAATAATAAGATAATTTATACAAAAATCTGTATATAAAACTATTTAAAAAGATATATTTTTTGCTATACTTAGTAGGCCACATTCTGTTTAAACCCGGAATTTCTGCACAGTTGCAGATAAAGATCAGGCTACACTAATATTAGTATTATACTTGTAGTGTTAGATTCCAGTGGTGGCTGCGTAGGATTGTTCTGACTTGTGTGATCCAAACATTTCCAATAACTCCTAAGTGTTGTAAAGTCCAAAAGTCAATATTTATTGAAAAAAGGAACGAAATATTCAGTCCATATTTGTTGGCGTTTAGCCTTTCAAAAACAGCTCAGCTTTTCTTAGATACAAGCAAATCATTGGTTTTCAATCAAAGCACATTTGCAGCCACCTTCAAAGTATAATAATCAAATCCTAATAGATTGTCAGCATGCAGTCATTAATGCTCACATATACACACACCTCTCTGTAGCAGCTCCAGCCGTCCCATTCCACAGGAACAACATCTCATGCCTCTCGTGCTGAGGAAGCAGCTTGCTCCCCAGAGATGAAAACCGCATTAGCATGTACGAGCTCTTATCTTCTGAGTGGCAGCTAATTAGATTCTGCAGCTCTAATATGAATAATCTGATCTGCCTTTTTCCTTCTCCTGCTTATCAGCCAAGCCTCCAGGTGTTGCTGAGGTAAGGACGGAGGCGTGAATGGAAGGAAATCGACGTTCTCTGTGCTTCTTTAATCTCTGTTAATGCATTACGCATCCCAGCTAATTAAAACACGTGCGATTGCCATGGCAAAATGAGAACTGAGGCGTCTGCCTTCATCGTGAGCTGCAACCTTTGTTTGTTTGGTGAAATCGGGACTTAAATGTCTTCATCAGAAAGCTGTTTGAAGCCAATTAGTCCAGCATTCACACTGCTCTCTTTTGAGGGGTTGTGAAAAATGTTTGGCTTTCTGGGACTGACTTGACTGATCAGTCTTCAATTGTTCAGCCAGGGAAAGCAGAAACACATGATTAGAAAATCTTAATATGCACTGTGAGGTTCTTCACTGAAGACATAACACACTTCAAATGTACAAATAACCCTTTGACAAGTAACTGGGCATCCCACGTTATGGTTAAGAGGAGTCATCAACAGGAGTCCTTCTTAAGAGAGGAATCTATGCTAATGTCTTCCTGCACATGCTATGTATCATCCTAACCGCTGCGTTGAGCGAGCTTACGAGGAACTGACACCTCCTCTGACTCGCCATCCATTATTGTTGTTCTGCCCCCAGACTTTGCTGGCCAGTAATCTGTGCGTTGCTCACACTTCGTCTTTCTCAGTTCTTGGTGTGACATAAATTACTCATTGACACACTCTGATCTTTCCGATCACAGGGTGGGAGCGGGAAAAAAAATGATAAAAAAATATCCTGCTTGAAGAAACGGTGTGTCACATTTAGGGGGATCTACTGGCAGAAATATAATAATAATAATAATAAGTGTGTTTTCTTTAGTGTGTTATCACCTGAAAATAAGAATCATTGCGTTTTTGTTACCTTTTGTCTACCGTATGGTGACCAGACGTCCAGGTTTGTCCCGAGTCCCGACACATATCTGTAAAACACTCAAATGTCCCGGTTTTCAACAGTCACTAACAAATTGTCCCGGTTTTCAACACAATTAAAATAATGATATTATACTTACATAGACGTTTTGATGCTGCACGCGGTCAAGCCACAATTATGCACGGACACGGAAGATCCTGATTTCATTTAGTGCAGTTTTGCTCTACAGAGAGTTTTAGTGTCTTTAATCTCATTGTTTTGGTGTTAAGGCCTCCAACTTTACTGTTTGGTTTAAATTCACCATCTTATCAAACTTGTTTCCAGCAGCAGGCAACTGTTTTCAGAGAAAAAGCTCTAAGACTCCAAGACCTTGAGAAACACCATAAAAAAAGCCGTGCTGTGATTTGGTATTAAAAACTTTTGACATTTAGAGATTTCTGCAAGGATTGCATTTTTCGGTGATTGGATGGCGAGCATTTCTGTTCTGGAAACTGCTCAGAAACCCCCTTATTTCAACATACCTAGGAAAGCCATCCATCCTCTGAATGCTCTACGTCTCTAGTTAGTGGCTGTAAAGTTTCATGAGGCTGTGATTATCCCAGAGGTACAGTGAGGTCAAGTTTCAAAAAAATGGTCTCACTACAATAAAATGGCTACTATGGGGACTAACATCATCACACATGAATACAATTGAATCCACAAGAGTCTCAGCTCTATAGTGATACCCAATTTATGCAATTCCAAGACTTTTTAGGGACCCCAGTATGCAGAAATATTCAAACACATCATTGTTAGAAGAGGCGAAAATAACACATTTATACTGCATTCAAAATTTGCCCCAAACTGCATGTGATTATCATAAAGTGGGCATGTCTGTAAAGGGGAGACTCGTGGGTATCCATAGAACCCATTTTTATTCACATATCTTGAGGTCAGAGGTCAAGGGACCCCTTTAAAAGTGGCCATGCCAGCTTTTCCTTGCCAAAATTTAGCAAAATTGAACTGAACCTGCTACAGCCTGTGAAAGACAGTAAAGCGGGTCTCAGGGGGTTAGAGGCTATAACTGGTGAACACAGTGGATCATTTAGCTGCTTAAGAGCCAGATATTTCCCTCAGGAGTTGGTGTAGGCTAAAACAGAGTTGGAAAGAGAGTGAATATCACTCGGATATTAATCAGATGGACACAAACAGCTAATGTTACTTTACTGACTTCAACAAATGTTTAGATATAAAAGCTCATACAAGACAATAATTTTAGCAATGACAGAAAAATGTAGTTCCTTATTTCCTGCAAATGCAGTCTTCTCTAAGCTTTAAATAATGAGAGAGGAGAAAAGTGCATTTCCATTTGACATTGTGGTGTTTTTTCTCTCTGAGTTGCTGAAATTTCTGTTTAGATATTCACTTCAGCCAGTCACACCGGCGAAACGCTGAATAATTCACCAGTTTCCTTTTTCAAACGAAATTGTTTGTACCCAGCTCCAGTGGCAGTTCTGTTCTGTCAACAACTTTAAACCTTTCTATTATCTCATTTTTTTCATTTGAGGCCCTCATTTGCATCTCTAAGTGTTTACAGAGTTTCCACATAGGTGCGCATCCCGAACAGTTCTCCTTTTATTTGCCATCTGCTGCCAGAGAAACTCCTTAGGATACAAACTCAATGATCAATGAGTTCCTCTGCTGCTGAACTCATTCAGAAATATAACTTCTCTGGGTTTCTCATTGCCGCATTGCACTGGCTCGCCATACACTGTTACTGCGCACACATCAGACTGAAGAGGAGTCCAATGGAGGTGAACGTTTTCACTGATGTTGTGGACATAATTAGATTTTTTTTGTTGTGCTCTTTTACAGACTGAAAGCTCTGGTATCAACGGGAGGTCGGAGTGTGCAAGCAGCATGTGACTGGTAAGTTAAAACAATAAATGTGTAAATACATTCATATATACCCCATCACAAGTCATGGGGAAATGTGTGTTATACTGCCCTCTGCTGTACAGTAGGACTGTTATATCGTGTATATTATTGATAATTATTATTTACTGTATTGATTTCTTTTGAGCAGCCCTCAAATTTTTTTGTGATCTGGTCTCTTGAAAAATTCAGTCTCTATTGCAACAAATTAAATTAATTAAACGGTAAAGAGTTTCATGATGTACCTCAGACTGAATCCCAGATTAAATTTTTCAAAAACTGTGAAACACAAACATATAAAATACATAAAAATACGCATTATGTGAAGACTGTAGGGCTGTCGATTAATCGCAAATTAATCACACATTTTCTATCTTTTCAAAATAAATCTTAAAGGGAGATTTGTCAAATAATTGAAGAAAAGAGAGGTGATGAAAATGCTTACGAATTAATAATGGAAGTGATGAAAAGGGAGATTTGTCAAGTATTTAATACTCTTATCAAAATGGGAGTGGGCAAATATGCTGCTTTACGTAAATGTATGTATATATTTATTATTGGAAATCAATTAACAACACAAAACAAATAATATTTGTTATTGTTTTATGTTTTTAATATTGTCCAGAAACCCTCACAGATACTGCATTTAGCATAAACATGGCAAACTCAAGCCCAACAGACAGTGTGCTGACTTGACTATGACTTGCCCCAAACTGCATGTGATTATCATAAAGTGGGCATGTCTGTAAAGGGGAGACTCGTGGGTACCCAGAGAACCCATTTTCATTCACATATCTTGAGGTCAGAGGTCAAGGGACCCCTTTTAAAATGGCCATGCCAGTTTTTCCTCACCAAAATTTAGCGTAAGTTTGGAGCGTTATTTAGTATCCTTCGGGACAAGCTAGTATGACATGTTTGGTACCAATGGATTCCTTAGGTTTCTTCTTCTTAGTTTCACATAATACCAGTATCTTCACTCTAGCTTTAAAACGGAGCCCACTACAACCTAAAAATTGCAAGTTGCATTAATGCGTTAAAGAAATTAGTGGCGTTAAAACAAATTTGCGTTAGGGCGTTATTATCGCGTTATCTTTGAAAGCCCTAGAACACTGTCCTCGCAGCAACAGTAGTCCTGAGACTTTTGCTTGGTTCCATTTACCTCCAACATCTCTCCCCAGGCTCTTCTCCCATGTGGATGACCCGTTCCTGGACGACCCTCTGCCCAGAGAGTTTGTCCTCTACCTGCGACCCAGCGGACCACTACAGAACCAGCTCTCCCACTTCTGGCAACAGAGCCGGGTCACTTGTGGCAAAAACAAAGCCCACAACATTTTCCCCCACATCACCCTCTGCCAGTTCTTCATGGTGAGTTGGACAGTTTTATTAAGGTGAATGGTTAAAGGTCAAAGCTCATTCCCCAGACAGAGTAAATAAATATCAGTTGGATTCTGGTTGCATGATTTTTCTTCTTCACACTTGTGTGCAATGCCTCTTTCAGGCATGCACCTCATTACGTTAATGTGATGTCAATTTGGCATCTGAATAAGCAGCCGAGTCACTTTTACGTAAAAGTGCAGCCCAGTCGCACAGTAGTTTGTGAAATAATCACAAAATTTAATGTATTGATTCGTGTACATAGACACAAATTTCCCATTTTTTTCCCTGATGGTCAGCACGAAATCAACCGGGAAGTATAAAGAGCGGTGAACGCCACGTAGGGAGGAGGTCGGGGTGGATGGGTGTGTCAAAAAACACAGGACTTTTGCCCAGGAGACGAGTGTTCGTGTCCCGTGTGAAACCACAAGTCAAAGTTGATTTATTTGACATGTAACTTCCGTACTTAAGTTACGCCACTTCCAGTGTTATTTTAACCCAAAGTGTGATCTTTTCCTAAAGCTAACAAAGTAGTTTTGTTGCCTAAACCTAACCAAGTCGATCTTTTTCTAAACCTAACTAAGTAGTTTGTTGCCTAAGCCTTACCAAGTCGATCTTTTCCTAAACGTAACTAAATAGTTTTATTTTGAAAAGACTGGAGTGGAAATTGACATGTGCGTTACGTGTTGCTGGACATTCGTAGGAAAACGCATGAAAAACACGTTGTTGAAAATCGTGCTGAGCGTCACGAAAAAAAGGGAAATTTGCGTCTATGAACACGAATCAAATAGATTAAATTTCGTGACTATTTCATGAACTGCTGTGAGACTGTGTTGCAAAGTCTCAACAGCAATGGTGGGACATACTGTAATTTTTTACTGTACTGTAACACTTTGAACACAACTTGTATCTAAATCTGATGCCACCAGACTAACATAAAGACCACAGCAGTGGTCACAATGTTTAACATGCTTACTAAACGTCCTGTCATGTCTGTAATAAATCTGTAACAATCTTTTACGTAGCGGACACCAGTCTGTCTGAATGACAAAGAGCCATTACTTTTAACAGAAAGATAAAGCGAGCACCCTTCCTAACTTCTACACAGTGTGCAGACCACAAAGTAGAAGCTCTATGCGAGGCGCTCCAGGCCTCCGTCCAGCAGTGGCGGGGTCGATTTCCCAGCCCGCTGCCTCTAGAGCTCTACACGTCCTCCAACTTCATCGGCCTTTTCGTGGAGGAGCAGGTGGCCGACGTCCTCAAGCAGTTTGCGGCCGACTTCACCACAGAGGCCGCCAGGAAGGCAGGTAGGAACCCCAAGCACACACACCATATACCCACAATGCCTTGAGTTTGGAACATGTTCAGGGTCTTAGCTACATATCTTTCCTTCTATCTGTCCCATCTTTCTTCATCACTGATCTGCATCAGTTCATCACCGTGTCATGTGTGCTGACCAGCTGTCTTTTCCAGCAGTGGCAGTAAGTGATTGGTCAGGATGGCGGTCATGTCGGGTTATTAAAGCACTCACTCAATCTGTCACTGTGACTTTTTTTTAAACGCGGGCGAAAATGAGACTGACTGCCAAACACTATTTCAGGCAGCTAAGTGCCAAATCAGATTAGAGCCGCGGTGTTAGCGCTAATGCTCTGTCATACTTCTGTTTCTGGTAAAGAGACAGATTAGAGCGTGTCATCCAAGTCTGATGTGGAAATGTTGAGCGTTGTCGGTTTTACTCTCCGATGCTTTGTGCAGTGCAATAGATAACAAAAGATTTTTCTTATGGTGAATTGTTGTTGTGACATGCTGTACTACGTAAAACAAAGTCCTGTCTCCTCTTTCAACTCCTAGAGGTCCACGTGGAGCCTCATAAGAAGCAGCTCCATGTAACTCTGGCCTACAACTTCCCCACCAATCACCTCCCTTCACTGGAGAAACTGGCCAAGGGCATCGAAGTCAAGCTAGGCTGTGATTGGCTGGCCGTCCTGTTCTCCCGGGACATCCGTTTTGCAAACCATGAGGTGGCTAATAGTCATACTAACAATGCATGTTTAGAGGTCACAGCATCACAACAGGATTATTTGCTCTGAATGTCAATAAGTCAGCCAATAATTGTCACGCCTATGCAGACCCTGCGGGTGATGTACCCCTACATGCCTCAGAACGAGGATGAACTGGAGCTGGTTCCTGGCGATTTTGTCTTCATGTCTCCGGTGGATCAGAGCAGTACCAGTGAGGGCTGGGTGTACGGGACCTCGCTGGCCTCCGGGCTGTCCGGCCTGCTGCCTGAGAACTACGTCAGCCTGGCCGATGAGTCCGACACCTGGGTCTTCCATGGGTGAGCAGAGCACCTCACACTGGCACAAGATGGGGTCTTAATTACCCCAAAAATATACACAGATTTAAAAAAAGGATCAACATTTTTGATTACCAAACAATTCAGTGTGGATAGTCTTGGTCCCAGAGGGTGATCATGATAATTATGGTGACCCCTTGACCTTTCGTAATGCAAATACCAGATAAAAATGTCCGCTTGTACACAAGAAATACCAAAATTGAACTGACAGAGTGCCATTTTGAACACATTCATTCTCCCCAGAGGACGAACCCTCTTGATTTTGATTCAGCTTTTTATTCAATGGAGACACTGTTTCTAAATTAGGTCAAAGCTAGTTTTCTGTACTGCAATTTCTTTTTACTTATCATGCGACATATACAGCAATAGCGATATACATGTATATGTATCTGCAATAAGCTAATATCAGCTCTAAAAGGAAGCTTTATTATTATTATTTATTTTGCGCCGAATAAATATTTATTTATTATTTGCAAATGTTTGACTCTGCCAGTAATTACATTATTTTGGATGAGTCGCAGATGTCAAAAAGTTGTTTAGCTCTAGCCAACATACTCCTTGGATCAGCTTTTCTTAATTGCCAAGAGAAAGAAATGATCTTACCGGATGATACCAGATGTCTGTTCTGCTCGTCCACCACAGCTCCCATTCGTTCTTCAGCTGTGGGCCCAGTGACAAGACCAGTAAGGAGAGAGGGATGTTTGATGGGCTGCTGGACGGCCGACGCGCCGATAACACCAGTCCTGGAGACACCCCCACCCTCAGCCTCATTTGTCATCCAATGCAGGTACATTGTTTTGTTTGTTTGTTTGTTTGTTTTTTCAAAATTCACATGATGATAAAAATATTAAATAAATTATATTATATTATATTACTATTAGATAAATAAATATATAAAATATTTTTTTAATTAGAATTTAACATGTATGCAGAGCGCCTTGGTAGGCGAGTGGTTACAGCGCATTCCACATTATGTCCCACATTCAGTTCCAGCCTCGGGAGCCTTGTTGCATGTCATACCCCCTCTCTCTCTCCCCATTTCCAGTCTCTGCATCAGCACTGATATATGTCAAATACATGCCAAAAATAATATAAAAAATGTATGCACTAGGCCAATCGATTAAAATATTGAATCATTATTAATCTGTGATGATTAATGATTGCTCATAGTTAATCATGATTAATTGCAAATTAATCACAAATTTTTTTATCTGTTCAAAATGTACCTTAAAGGGAGATTTGTCAAGTATTTAATACTCTTATCAACATGGGAGTGGGCAAATGTGCTTGCTTTATGCAAATGTATGTATATATTTATTATTGGAAATCAATTAACAACACAAAACAATGACAAATATTGTCCAGAAACCCTCACAGGTACTGCATTAGCATAAACATATGCTAAAATCATAACATGGCAAACTGCAGCCCAACAGGCAACAACAGCTGTCAGTGTGTCAGTGTGCTGACTTGACTATGACTTGCCCCAAACTGCATGTGATTATCATAAAGTGGGCATGTCTGTAAAGTGGAGACTAGTGGGTACCCATAGAACCCATTCTCATTCACATATCTTGAGGTCAGAGGTCAATGGACCCCTTTGAAAAAAAAGCTATGCCAGTTTTTCCTCGACAACATTTAGCATACCAATGGATTCCTTAGGTTTTTCTAGCTTCATATGATGCCAGTATCTCCACTCTAGCTTTAAAACCGAGCCCGCTACAACCTAAAAATCGCAAACTGTGTTAATGCGTTAAAAAAATTAGTGGCTTTAAAACGAATTTGCGTTAAGCCGTTATTATCGCATTAACCTTGACAGCCCTATTATGCACATTTTCATAAAGCAATTTACTGATATTCCCAGCAGGTCCTGCGGATTAGTGGTAGTCACTCTCGGCAGCCCAAGCGGACACTTTTTGTCTGTCGGCACGGTGAGAGGATGGATGTGGTCTTTGGCAAACACTGGCTCTCCCTCTGCTCGGACAGTAAAGGTGAGAATCGAAGGTTGAGACAATATGAATGAGTCAAAAACGTTCCTTCCTCTCACTGCACTTTAAAGAAACCACCTTACATTTGAGAATGTGTGCTTTTTGTTGTTGTTCTGCAGGTAGATATGTACGTTCCAATCTGAACATGCTTCCCAGTTTGCCGCTGTGGGGAGGACAGAGAGATTATGACATGGACGCTCCCATCACTGTGTTTGGATCCACACAGGCTCGACTAGTGGGTACGTAGCCGATATAGATCTAAATGATGCACTACACCTGGTGTCATTTTGTTTGCTTAATAATGTGCTTTTTTTCAGGTGAGGCCCTATTAGAGAGTAACACAGTGATCGACTTTGTGTACTGCTCTCCCTCTCTGCGCTGTGTTCAGACTGCACAGAACATCCTGAAGGGTAACAACAGTCTCCTCCAGAAAATATCACTGGATTTTTTTTTTTTTTTCACTTTCAAGATGAGCTCTAATGAATTGTGTTGGTGTAAACAGGTCTGCAGCAGGACGGGAAGCTGAAGGTGCGAGTGGAACCGGGGCTTTTCGAATGGACCAAGTGGGTTTCTGGGAACTCCCTGCCTGCATGGATACCTCCCACTGACCTGGCTGCAGCCCACTTCAGTGTGGACACAACATACAGGTGAAACAAACATCACTACCTACAAATGATCTTGCATTTTTGGCTCAAGCATCTTAAAGACTCTATCTAAATATCATACTTAAAGGCAGGGTTGACGATGTTATCCAGTAAACACTATTTGTTATATTGGTTGAAATGGTCTTTACACCCCGACAGCGATCCATTACTTATGAGCTCTGAAAAAAAGGACCGGAAAAAAGCCGTCATCTATAGCTGCTGTAATCCTGTAAAAACGTCTACCAATCACTGCCTTGCGGTCCGCTTGGAAAGAACCAATCTTTAGACGGAGCTCCTGAGGCGATGCTACTTTCAAATTATGCTAGCTTTCGAACATCGTTGACCCTATCTTTAATTCTGCATTTGTTGGAAAGTGTGTAGCGATCTCAATTGTTCACAAAGCAACACGGTCTGGCTCTCTTCACTGACCCTAACATTGGTGATACTGGATAATAACTGGCGTCATGAAGCTGGTTATCAACTGGCTCTGTAGCTGAGTTTACTGATCCGGCTCTGAGCGCGTTCATGTGAAAGAGGCAGAGATCTTAATTACATGTAAGGTCAAGTAGGTCTGGTCTGTTTAACAAAGTAATTACATGAAATTATTACATTACAGGAATTACACAAAACACTTGATGAGTAATCCAGAACAACAAATTATTGAAAATAGCATGATTATATTGTTGACTTTATTAAAGGGAACATATTATGCTTATTTTTCAGGTTCATACTTGTATTTGGGGTTTCTACTAGAACATGTTTACATGCTTTAATGTTCAAAAAATACTTTATTTTTCTCCTACCGGCTGTGCTGCAGCACCTTTTTTCACCCTCTGTCTGAAACGCTCTGTTTGAGCTTCCTGCCCAGTCTGCTCTGATTGGTCAGCTGGCCCACTGTTGGGATTGGTCAACCGTACCAAACTCTTCAGACTCTGCTCCAGCTCCACTCGAACTAGCTTTTGTTTGAGGGCGTGCCAAACTAGCCGCTAGGCAAAATGTGTTACTGGGTGACATCACCACGTTACGGAAGAAAAGGCGGAACTTGAAGCGAGACGTTTCAGGCAGTTCAGGAGCAGTGTTTCTGTGGGGGAGAGTAACTCCCTTTGGCGTGGACTTTTTAACTTTACAAACCTTTTACATGCACAAACAAATATATAACACACTAAAGAAAAGGGAAAAAGCACAAAATTAAAACAGGTCCCCTTTAAATTAAAGCAGTCCTCAAATATTTGTCTCAAATATAGCTCAACCATGTGATATGATGTGCTACTTCAGTACACTTTAATGACAAATATTACTGGGACCACTAATTTGCAGATGAACATTTAACATCCAAGAATTCACATTATAGACACTACCGCTGTCTATCCCTGTAACAGTCTGGCCACAATTCAGCACATTGACCATACTGTAGGTTTCTACTTGTGTCATTATAAATCCTTTGCTTGCTCTTTGCACTTTTTTTTCTCTGTTTGCCTCTCTAACGTACAGAAACAAGACAGTAAATTTCTTGAACCGCTTCCCAGTTCTTCCTCTGTGTGTGTAGAGTGGTGATTCACACAACATTAGTACATACAGAGCCCAGGGGTCTTCATTTAAAAAAAAAAAAAAAAAGCCACAGAATGTTCAGATATTACTTCTGTTTCTTGTTTCTCTTTTTAACATCCCTTATCTGTTTTGGGTGTTGTGTGCCACACATTTGCAGCACCCAAATTTGTACAGTACAGTATAATGTGCATATGCCAGGGCTGTCAAAGTTAACGTGATAATTACGCGTTGATGCAAATTTGTTTTAACGCCACCAATTTCTTTAACGCATTAAGACAACTTGCAATTTTGAGGTTATAGCGGGCTCAGTTTTAAAGCTAGAGTGACGATACTGGCATCATATGAAACTAGAAAGCCGAAGGAAACCAGGTCATACTAGCTTGTCACAAAGGAGGCTAAATAACACTCCAAACGTACACTAAACTTTGGCGAGGAAAAACTGGCATGACTATATTCAAAGGGGTCCCTTGACCTCTGACCTCTAGATATGTGAATGAAAATGGGTTCTATGGGTACCCACGAGTCTCCCCTTGACAGACATGCCCACTTTATGATAAACACATGCAGTTTTGGGCAAGTCATAGTCAAGTCAGCACACTGACACACTGACAGCTGTTGTTGCCTGTTGGGCTGCAGTTTGCCATGTTATGATTTTAGCATATTTTTTTATGCTAAATGCAGTATACCTGTGAGGGTTTCTGGACAATATTCATCATTGTTTTGTGTTGTTAATGGATTTCCAATAATAAATATATACATGCATTTGCATAAAAAAAGCACGTTTGCCCACTCCTATGTTGATAAGTGCATTGAATACTTGACAAATCTCCCTTTAAGGTACATTTTGAACAGATAAATAATGTGTGATTAATTTTCGATTAATCACGATTAAATATTTGAATCAATTGACAGCCCTAGTATATATACTGTAACATATCTGTACAGTTTACATGCACTACCTGCAGCTGTAGCTGTGCTGTTTATCCACTCTGCCTGCCCTGCAGAGACGTCCTCTGTGGCATCAGAGTAGTTGTAGATGGTTTGTACTTGTCTGTTTGACGACTGCTGTTGAATTTGATCTGAACAACAACCCCAAACCACAGTGCACTTCCACCTCCAAGGCTCTCAAGTTTTATAGTTTTTTATAAAAACAACTGCAACACAGTTTTTATATGTACCATTGGCTTTCTAATACTTGTTTTTTCTCCATAGACCTCTGATCCCTGTCAGCAAGCTCACTGTGTCTGAGCCCTACGAGAACTACATGAGCCGGAGCTACCAAGTGACCAAAGATATCCTGTCAGACTGCAAAAACACTGGTAAGAGACACGGAGCAGAGCTCCCGGAGCGTCTGTTTAGCCTGCGTAGGTGAACTTTTACTTCATTGTTTCACATGCTCGTTGTGTTTGTCCTCGGCTGATGTTGCATCCCGCCTGGGTTTCCCACTCTCCGCAGGAAACAACGTGCTGATTGTAGCCCACGCTTCTTCCTTAGAGGCCTGCACACGGCAGCTGCAGGGCCGCGGCCCGCAGACTGCCAAGGACTTCATCCAAGTAGTCCGAAAGGTCTGTTCACTGCATACTTTTTTTTTTTATCTTCCAGTCCATCTGATTTTTTTTTTCTTTAATACATCCCACTTTCCTATCCATCCATCATTACTTCCATCTGGTTTCCTCAGTTCCTCTCCCCATGCCCATTGTGGCTGGATGTGCAAAAACATGGGTGTGTATACACCTAAAATTCCACAGATATAAGGAATCCATGTGTATGAATAAAAGAACAAAAACAAATCAAACTCAAACCAAGTTGTTCAATCGTTCAAAGAAGTTTTTATTCACCTAAACCAGTAGAATCCAAATGAAAGGTGCTTTTAGTGAATCTTTAGCACCAACGAAAAAAGTGCTCAAAAACATACTTGAGCACTTTTTATTTGTCAGCTAAAGGGGGAAAAAAAGATGTCCAACGACTAGATGACTGAACGTGCTACAACATCAAATTCATTTTACTAGTAGGGCTGTCAATCGATTAAAATATTTAATCGTGATTAATCGCATGAAAACAGACATTGTATAACCACTGCCCTCAACCAACAGTGTGATGAGGCCTTAATATATTTCCATATAGTAGTTTTGATTGTATTCCATATAACTACATATGAATGTTGCATCATTACTGTAATTTTGGGAATAGTAGTAGTAGTAGTTTGTATTTACCAATGGACCATGATCAAAAATTTCTTTGCCACCGTGACGGAATTGTAATGTCCAAATTTAGAAATATTTAACATGTACGCCAAATAAAAAATCAATTCACAAAAAGCAAATCCACTCCTAGTAACCTAGACAATATTGAAATGTATCTATCGTAATTTTCAAATGATGAAACAATGTTATTGTTTGTGCCACAAGATGCAAAATCTCATCCAAAAAGCCTTGAATTTCCGTTTTCTTTCTTCTCAAACTCACTATTCCTGATTCCTCTGCTTGGTCCTCAGATCCCCTACCTGGGCTTCTGCTCCTGTGAGGAGCAGGGAGACACGGGGGTTTGGCAGTTAGTGGACCCTCCCATCCTCCCCCTCACACATGGACCAAACCACTCCTTTGACTGGAGGGAGACACTTCTGCAAGAATGACATGTGATCTGAACTCCGTCCAAACTGATCATACTGTGCTCCGCTCTCCTCCCCACTGACTGCAGTAACAAGTTTCAGACCAGTGCACCCCCAGAATACTGGAACCTTTCTCTTCTCAGCCTCTTTACACAGCTGGTGGCTTTTAGCAGTGACGGTCTGAAGAAGCTTGCTGCCTGAAGATGAGGAGACGAGTCCCAGCCGGTGAATGGTCGGTTGCGCTGACTGACTGACTCTGGTGTCAACAATGATTTAGCAAAATTCCACTCTCAAATGTCATTGCATTATTTTCTTTGCAAGAATGAGAGAGACGTTAGTTTGGGTAAGTATGGGTGTTGGCTGCACTGTGTGGGAGAGCTCTCACTGAAATCCAGCTGGACTGTGTGTAGACATTAGCCTTCCATAAACATACTTTTATGTGCATTTTTGAAGAAACGCATTAGAAAAGCTGTATGGAAAACGGCAAAATTCGATCAAACTTACTGAATTGCGCAAAAGTTCCTGAAGATCTCTCTCCGTTTCTCTCTTGTAGATGGTTTCTCTCGTCATGGTAGATGGACTAGTTTTGTTTCCGGTTGGCAACCTTTACTTCCTCTACTCTGTTTACTGGCAGATTACAGCCATGCATAAAGCGTAGCCTATAGCACAAATTTCTGACTTTGCGTAGCGGATTTCATTCACTCCAAACAAGTTGAAACACGCACTAATTTGCATTTATTTTTTGCGACACTTCAAAAAATTCACCTAAAATTCGTTTGAAAATTGAATGGAGACACCATTAGTGTCATCCCAGTCTCTGAAAATTTTGTGAAATTAGCACATTTTATAACATATTTAACAATGTGCTCTGTGTATGACGAGTGCGAAAAGTAAATTTCTTACCAGTATGAATGTATTACATAAGGTACACAGGACTATAGTAGTAGTGTGACACTGAAGTAATGCCACAAGCAAAAGCGCAGAAGTTCAGATTTTAGCAACTTGTGTTTTCAGCTAGGATGACTCAGGTTCTTAAGTTTTTAACTTGTCAGTTAACTTAATTTTCAGTGAAAAATGTTTGTATTTTACTAAGCCAGAAAGTTTTAGTTCCATAGCTGGATAACTGGTTAAACTTAGCTAGCTAACGTTAAACGTTAGCTGTGTCTGACCACATTAAGGTCGCTGTATTAGTATGTTAACATGCAAAATGTACACATTTTAACATGTTAATTTTAGAATTAAATGTGCACATTGCTAAAATTAGCATTACCATGTAAGCAAGCCAGTGTTTGCATTAGGTTTAGCACATGTTTTCAGCATGTCATCATGCAAAAATGAAAGGTGTTAACATGCTAACATTAGCATGACTCAGATGTACTCTGAGATTAGATCCAAAATCCTTTTACGGAGGATACTGATAATCTTTCTAAGATCCTATATGTACCTTGTGTTTAGAGTGCATGAAGAAATTAAAAGTCACCTGGAAGAAAACCTGAATGTTATTTAGAACATGGCGTAGTGGTGCACTCTGGTGGTCAAAATAAGTATTACAGCAACAAACACTGAAAAATCGGCCTAAAAAAAAAAAAGAAATCCACCTGTTTCACAGAAGAAGAAAAAAGGAATTTAGAAAGATTATACTGTCAAAACAAGTCATAAACACGGGAGAGAAAATAATTTAGATTAGATTTAGAAAATGGATCACCAGAAAAGAAAATTCTCGCTTGCCCTTCAGGGCTTCCGTAGAATACTTAAAACCATTTTGACTTTTTGTAAGAACATGGCAGTTTCACTCATATTAAGACAAAGTTGTCTCAGCATTTGTGTCTTCTAGTGTGTAATTCACATTATATCCTCAATGGGTTGATAGAGTGGCATTAGACTTTTAGTTGAGTGAAAAAGTGGCAGTTGCAGGCCAATCGTAACTAATAGTTTGCATAATTTGTGTCCACAATATATCTGATTTGCATTTGAGTTTGTGCTTAGTTCACAAAATTTTGAATGAGACTGTTAAGAATTTGTAAAGGTCGTGTTAACAGTACTGCTTTCCTGCACAGATCCCAGCAGCATTTCCTCTTCACCACACATTTGCCCTGCTTGCTCTACTTCCGTGGCTGAGGGAAACATATCAGTTCTGTCTTCAAGAAGTCTTCATCAGGGACTTTCCTGACGCTACCCACATAATGTGGCCCCACATGTTGTCTCTATTTTAGTAGCACTTCCAGTACAGCAGTGTCTTTGCCATTCATGTAGTGTATGTAAAAAAAAAAAAAACTTTAACAGCACAACCTGCACTATTGACAATCATACAGTAGCTTCTTGATTCGCACATTTTTAGTGTGCGTTTGTTAAATGTTGTTCAAGGGTTCAGAGTAGCTGTAAATAATCATATTTTGGGAAAAAAATGTCTTCCAGTTGCATTTTTATTTATTTATAAACCTTTCTTTCAGATGTTACAAGCAAAAAATATTAACAGCATGCAAGAATTTATGCTCTGTATCTCAGGTGTTGACTGCATTTAAGACATGCGTATAATGCAGCTTTGAAAACTGTTCCGTTGATTGAATGACTGTGTTGTTGTGAGTGCCTGTTGGAATTAAAGTGGCAGTAGGCAGTATATTTTTGTCATCATTGGGCAAAAATTTCCATAATAACCTTTCAGCAAACTCATTCAGCATGCTCCAGTAATTCGCTTTAATAGCATTAAAGTCAATTTTCAATTGTCATCAGCAAGATTCTCCCCTAAAAGTACACCTTAACGGGACAGTGTGTAGGATTTGTTGGCTTTTATAGCGGCGAGGTTGCAGATTGAATACCCCTCTGCTCGCTCCTCCCTTTCCAAGACTGCGGTAACGTGAGCCACCGAGTGCAAAATCGTGGTAACTCCGTTCGCCTCGCTCAGAGGCCATCCATACCATAATAACACTACTTTAGGAGCAACGGGAGTCAGACGGTGGCTGGCGGTACCACGGTTTTGCACTCTATGGCTCACGTTACCGCAGTTTCACAAGCGTGTCGAAGAACTATGGTGGCTTTTGGGTAACGTGAAAACACTAAAGGCTCTCTCTAGAGCCAGTGTTTGGTTTGTCCGTTCTGGGCTACTGTAGAAACATGGCGGAGCAACATGGTGGACTCTGTGAAGAGGACCCGCTCCCTATGTAGATATGAAGGACTCATTCTAAGCGACCAAGAAATTGTCTCAGCAGATAACTCCCCCGTAACTCGTTTTTACATTTTGCGTTTTGTACTGATGGCCTACAATGTGTCAATTTGTGCGCTTTAGAGGTGTTGGTAGGCCGATTTTTTGCACCCGTGCAGGTGACGCAATACAGATTACTGCCAATTGTTTCACACTATTCCACTGATCTGCAGGAGGCGGTAACACACCAAGATATGCAACAACGTGCCAACAAAGACAGAAGAAGAAGAAGACTGCTAGCTAGTAAACATGGTAGTGGCTAGAAGGGATCCCTAGACGGGAACCAGCAAACTTAACTGGTCTTCAAGGTCAGGCATTGATCTTGAATAGTTAAGGTTAGGATAGGTCGTCAGGCAGCGAGTCTGGCGAGAGCTTTTGCAAGCTTTTGCAGATCTCGGATCAGATTTTTTGCAATTTGCGGGCTCCCTAGACACGACTAGTGAACATGGATGCTGGATTTGAAATACCTCCAAAAAACGTCTTTGCGAATGTTTTATGAGGAAGGAAATACATTCAGCACATTCGTTAGACCTTAAAAATACACAAAATTTGCATTTTGGTGAATAACACTGAATGTAAATATAACTTCTGTTTGTTTACAAGGAACCTCCACCAGGAACATTAATACAAAAAAACATCATCTCTGTCTCTGCAAGAAATATGCATATTTCCAAAAATGTCAAACTATAAATGTTAAGAGCATTCTGAGCCCTTCAGACTAAATGATTTGATGCTTGCGTCCGTGTAGGCCATGTTGCGAAAACAGAGAGCTCAGAACGACCATCTTCACATCTTCCTGTTTCTTATTGATCTGCAGACCAGTTATATAATTGAATCCATTTAAATCGCTGTATTGCTGTGCAACTGTTGCAAATGCTTTGCTGACACGGGGATGTAATGATGCAGGTGCATGTTGGGAAGGAGTACACTGCTACTACAGAAATGTGAAAAGTTTCTCTTTTGAATTAAATGTCACTTTCTTCACACCATACCGGAGCGGCACACGTTGTATTAAAGAGTTACAAGACGAAGAAGAAGAGCTGTGTGAAAGAAACACAGAGGAAGAAGAAGCCATGTTGTTCCTGTAGTTTTTATTTATGATCTGAACATATCACCAAACGTGTACAGCTATTAACTTAAAGTTACTTCTGTTGAAATCTATATTTGTTGATTTGTAATTTAAGATTGGTCTGTAGGCTTTATGTACATTTTATTTTAGTTCTGAATGTGTCTTCAGTTGTTGTGTTTGTAAAGCATTGAGTTATAAAGAAAACAGTTGTCTTTTTTTTAAACAGCTCTAATATTTTCATATTTTGAATACTCGGGAGGGAAAGTAGGCATGTCATGCTATGATTAGTGGTGACAGTGTTCATTTGGTTTTTGTTCTAATTGAACATGAAATAAAAGCATACTTTTTTTTTTCTCCACAGCAATAACATTAGAAAACAACAGGTGCAGAGTTACTATTTATCTGTTGCTTTGCACCTACAGTACGCTGCAAACACTGTAAAGGAGTACAAATCCAATAAAATTCTACATCATCATTTTTGTTAAGTTTTGTGAGCATAACCAGAATGAACATTATAGCTTAGTTTTGTTTGTTACGTTATTTGGACTGTTCATATTACTCCAATACAGGATAATACCAGAAGGTTAATGTCATCCAGTCCAAACATTTTTATTTTATTTTTTTTACCTTTTTGAGATGCGTTTCAATCAAGCAACAGGCTGCTTCTTTAGATTAAAATACACATTGAAAGAGATGGTGGTAAACATGGGTTGAGTGCAGTGAATGGGACTAATACAATCAGAGCAATAATCTATGTTTTTGCCTTAAAGGAATACTTCACCCACACAATTACCATTTGTATATCAATTATTCACCCCGTGTTACCTTGAATTCTCGAAGAATAAAAAAAACGGGGAAAATACTTGATGAATTGAAGTAAATGGGGTAAATGTTTTTGCCCTCACATTCAAATATCACACAGAATCAAGTCCCCGTCATCACAGATTAAAACCTCTGCTTGTTCTTCTGTTTGCGAAGTTCATTTTTATAACACTGTGACTGAAACAGCGGTCAGTTTGTTGGAGCCGTTCCACTAACTAGTTTATTGCACATAATGTGTATCTCAGTTTAAATATGCCAGTAAAAATCGGTATGAATCTCAGACACAGGATCATCGAATAATGATCTCTGTCACTCAGGGTGTGATTGGTGGCACTGATGGAACATAATAATATTGTAGATTATATGTTATTAATAATAATAATTATAATACATTTTATTTATAGGCGCCTTTCAAGACACCCAAGGACACCTTACAAACAAAATAATATATAACATGTAAGGTGTACATTATCATCTATTCTATTTAACCTTTAAATCACCAAACACATTATTACTGGATCAGACTGTGAGTTTACAATCATGTCTCTGTTTAAATATATTTTTTAAATCTTCAATTATATTTTTCATCTTCAGTTGCTGCTCCTGTGTTTTGTGCTGAACAAATATATTGTAGATGTAATGTAGGCTACAGTCTAATACACAGTCAGATTCCACCACTTTATCATTAAGGAAATGTAAGTCTGGTAAAAGATGAATTAATGGACCACACTGAATACAACTTTATTATATTATTGACACTTTTCCCCGCTCTGACTTTTTTATAGATAAATGTGCAACAGTCATCATATACTGTACGTGCATGTACTACAATCTCTACGTCGACTGGATTAAAATGGAGGCTCTGCGTCTTATTTACCTGTCGCCATGTGAATCGTTGTATCAGAGCTCTATTGATGATGGCTTTTTATGTTCAGGTTCAACCTACTCAGAGTTGATTGAACTGACCCTGATCAGCTGTTCTGGAACAGAAAACTCTGAGGCTGCAGTCAAAAAGTCCAAAAATGACTTCCTAACGTCTTTTCCTAACCCATTTTCCATGACCTCGATGGAAAACATCATGAGGTCAGGGAAAGATGAGAAGGAGAATTCATAAGGACTTAGGAAAAGACAACCGTGGTGTTAGGAGAACCTGACTGCACTAAAACTAGGCTCCGTAATTATGATGCGACAGCGGCGAATGTTAGTGATGCGGGTCTGCTGTGGTGAAACTACAATGTTCTGAAGATGGACTACAATCTGGGCTGTCCCAATTTTTTGAGTCACCAGCCACCATTGGTGAGAGTAAAGAATTCATGTGTGTAAGTGTAAATATGTGTATGTGAGAGTGAAAATATATGTATGTGTTGAAAAGTAAAGTATATATGTATGTGAAAGGAGAGTATATGTGTGTGTGAGTGAAAATAGAGTTTATGGTCTCAATCACTAGTTTCAAGTCTTCTTCAATACAGCATGATGTTCATTTAGTAAATTATGGTCCCATTTAGAGTCAAATAGACCATAAAGCAGAGGATGTATATAAACTGAGTTGACAATACTGCCTGACATCAGGCAAAGGTTCCTGGTCACTCATCTGTAGGATGATTCTTCTGTGGAGAGAGCAGCTGGAGCTTCTTGTTCCAGCAGTCACTGAGGAAACCGCCCACCAGCCGGAGCACAGCCAATAGGAACGCTCTCTCTCTCTGAAATGACCTGTGATTGGTCAAAGTCTTCCATCACGGGCTAGATTTTTTAAAGCCTGAAAACAGAGCCATGAGGAGGTGCAGAAGTCTCGTTTTCTCTCAGAACACTTGAATTACAATATGCTGAAAGGTTATTATGGAATTGTTGCCCAATGATGCCAAAAATATACTGCCTACTGCCACTTTAATAACAGGACAACAAAAGGTACAGGTATAACACACACACAGCTTTATTGACATTTGTTTCATGGGTTTCATTTGACATGATGACAAGTGGCGAAACAAAGACACTTGAGGATACCATGTGGATATGTTAGTCAGTAACGGATTGATGCAAACATGAGTACTGTGATGAAGAACCTAAATCCCGAAACATTCTATGTTAATTCATACAGAAATTAAAGCTGAAAAACAAATATGGATAACATTGCCTCGCATTGTCTCAGGAGGTTTAAATTAAGTATAATATACAATAAAGACCTATAAAATAAAAGAAATACAATATGGCATCACACTTACTGTACAGTGGGTACACTGATGCAGAAGGAAGTAAAAACAGGCATTGTACTATGTAAGGCAGATATGAAGAAATGATACATTTACGGAGATGGCACTAAGACAAAAAAATGGCATTCAAGACATAAGCTTACTTTGTCAAGCAAGGCATTAAGGTCGACAGGTCAAAATGTATTGCTTTTGGATGCACTTCAGTGGTGATACATGGAGTACAGCATATTGCATGACATTACAGCAAATACATATTTTTCATTCAATTTTTGTTAATTTTATGTAAGCTATGGATGAACTACACAGACGTGCATAGCATCCACCAAAGTATATATTTTCGTAATTATGACTTCTGCATCTTAATTATGACATAGCATCTCATAATTTGGACATCCATGTGTAAAGATTATGGAACAAAAACTACTCCATAATTATGAGAAAATATCTCATAATTATGAGAGTCTATCTCATAATTACAAGAAAACTATACCATAATTACAAAGATCCATATCTCCTAATTACAAGAAAACTATGTCATAATTATGAGATACAGAAGCCAAAATTATGAGATAAGTTTTCTAATTTTTGTTTTGTTTGTTGAATGGTGCTTTAGTAGAACTACACCAGAACATAAACGTACCATCTGCATGAATGAGACCATAATGGCCATTTAATCGGTCAGTGTAATGAGTGTGGCAATACAGCTGTAAAACCCTGTTATGGTTTTTTTAGATATACTCTGTGATAGTTTCAGTTAAATAAGGTTTGTTTGGCTACTTTACATCTCGAACACAACAGTAATTCAACCTAAAGCTAGTTCATGAAAGCCAATGAGTAAGTTCGCTGCTGTGCCCTTTACCTTTTAAACAGTCGATTGTACTACTGTATATCCGCAACTGTAGCATTTACACCGTATTTAAAAAGCTCACAGTTGATGCTTAACGTGGTGCTGCACACCAAACAAACTGTTGGCGCAGTTCACATTTAAAATCTGAGCAGAAAACTGAAAACAGTTGCAGGGATTGCTCCGGTGTTAAAGTGATAATTTGGGTGTTTTTTATAGTGGGGTTGTATGAGGTACTTATCCATAGTCAGTGTATTACCTACAGTAGATGACGGAAGAGTAGGGTACCAGCACGGGAGCAAAGCAATGTACTGCTGTGGATGGAGGGGGCAGCAGCAAAATGTATTTTAGACACCTAAAAAAATTATTTTAGTTTAAGTGTACACTATATTTCGAATATTTTCACCGCTTCACCTTCCCGTCAGACAGCACTTTCCGACGGGGAACTGAAGACGTTGTATCCATCTGTGGTGTTTTCAAGGCCTACCAGACTCCGTTGACAAAAACAGTAATTTTACCGCTGCTTCGATCGGTTAGTTTGTTTGTGTTATTGTGGGACTTTGGTGAATCCAAACTAACCCTTTAAAACACCAAAGTCACACAATAACTAGCGATAATAACGCGTTAGCGCAAATTCGTTTTAACGCAACTAATTTCTTTAACGCAACGATTTTTAATTAACCTCTTAAAAATCCAATAGGTCTTTCGGAGGTTTTAGCGGGCTCAGTTTTAAAGCTAGAGTGAAGACACTGGCATCATATGAAACTAGATGTTGATAAGAGTATTAAATACTTTACCAAATCTCCCTTTAAGGTTATATTTTGAACAGATAAAAAAATGTGCGATCAATTTGCGATTAATCGCGATTAACTATGGACAATTATGCGATTAAATATTTGAATCGATTGACAGCCTTAACAATAACACAAACAAACTAACTGATCGAGGCAGCGGAAGACCGGCAACTCCTGTGTTCTGCGAGGTAAAACTACTGTTTTTGTTAAAGGAGTCTGGTGGCTTTGGACCTGTGCTGGTACTCCTGTTTGTTTCTCCAAACCGGCGGCGTGCCAACCGTCATCTACTGTAGGTAATACACTGACTATGGATAAATACCTCATACTACCCTACTTCAAAACATCCCCTTAAACAAGTAATCTCCAGTCATGTAGGTTCAGTACAGAGCAGCTGTACAAGCTTAGCATCACTAGCTGTGCCACAGGTGGGGTAAAACAAAGCACTCCCTCTAGCTTAACATCATGTATATCAAATATATTCTCTCTCTGTAAAATAGGTAGCTAGCATACTCTTAAAAGCAGTGACCCTCCTCAGCTGGAAATGTTGCATTCAACATGAGCCGAATGAAGAAGTGAAGCTATGTTAGAAAGGGTACTTTTACTTTTCAGGAGGCCAAAATGATAAAACACCACCTCAATCTGAGACCTACACTTGGTTACTTCCATGGATAAAGGTCTGATCAAGTACTTGCTAGCTCCAGAAAGAACGTCATTGTCTACTCATGGCCATAGATAGAGCTGATGACTGAATTCACATTTATATTTACATTTCTTAAATTTCACACCTAAATGAGGCCCATTCGAAACTGCAGCGTTAACTGCTCCGAACCACAAAATGTGCACACGCGCTCGGAAACTCATCTTTGGTACCGTCGAAATCAGCCTTTCCCAATGAGAATGCAGCTAAGAGCTGAGAGAGGGGAACTCTGGGTTAACTTCTCCTACTTGCGGGGGAACAATGACGGATGCTGATGAAACATCACTGGTTATGGGAGAAAATGTATGAGAATGCTTAATATTAGTGGCATCCCATTTAATATACTGATACTATAAAAGGATTTTACGATGAGGATATCAGCCAGCGATGGTACTGTAAGTGCTGAAGACAATGTTTGAAGGCTGTTTTGTGTTTCTCACTGATAACCCCAGTAAGGCGGTTTCTACATGGCTCAGGAGCTGGTTCCATGAGGTGCTGGACCGGCTGGAACCAAGAACAAGAGTGCTTACAGACTCTGAACAAGTTGATAATGACAGCAGCATTGTACCACACTGAGCACAACTTTGGTCCAAGTAGTGTTTAAAATCCTTGACTGAGCTCACTCGGTGCAACACAAAGTCACCATTCGTCAAAATGTGTTACATAAAAAAGGAATTCAAGTTTTTACTTGACACAAGGCTGTGACTGACAGCACTCGAGGACCAGGCGGTCAGCTCCGGAGACCCGCCCCCTCAGCCGGCAGCAGGATTATCTGGCGTCGTTGAGCTGCCTGGCCACCGCCAGGATCTCCTTGGCTCCTTTGCTCAGCAGTAAGTTGGCCAGGTCGAGCCCCAGTCGCTCAGCCCCGTCCTGGGCTTCGCCCGAGATCTTGCTGGCTGTGACTCCCACTCGCTGGACCCGCTCATCCACCTCCTCTGTGCTCTGTAACAAAAGAACACACGTTATCAATATGAAGTTTGGGTACGTGATATGATGGCTGACACACAAATAAAAAAAAAAAACTTCACATTTACATGTTCCATCCAGTCTCTTGTGAGGTCGAGACTCTAAGTCTAGGCAATGGTCATCAATGTGACCAGTACACTGTATACTCAGCTGTTACCTTGTCATCAGCAGCAATGCTAGTCTGCATGGTTTCCTTCAGACTGTCTGATCCGTCCAGGCTGTAAACTGCCCCCGTCAGGTAGAGCTGGAACAACATCAAACAGTTCAACCTTCAACTTTCAACATCAGCCAACAACATTATTTTGTGGGGTTACAGGTTACATTCAGCCTTAAACTTGCATTCTTTCTAACAGCCAGCAGGGGGCGATTCCTCTGGTTGCAAAAAGAAGTCTGATTGTATAGAAGTCTATGAGAAAATGAGCCTAATTCTCACTTGAAACACCGTAAACATGAGTTTATGGTCTCAATCGCTAGTTTCAAGTCTTCTTCAAAACAGCATGATGTTCATTTAGTAAATGATGGTCCCATTTAGAGTCAAATAAACAATTGTGGCTACCTTAAAGATACCATTTTGGTCACCTAGAAATGTGTTTATTCAGTGTTCGGTGGTACGTAGCTCCACCCTCTAGTGTCACTTCTGGTTACAAAAAAACAAGATGGTTGTGTCTAGAAGGGAATCCGCAAGTTGGGGAAACTCTCGCGACATGGTTAAGGTTAGACATTGATCTTGAATGGTTAAGGTTAGGACGGTTAGGTCGTCGGGCAGCGAGTCTCGCAAGAGTTTTTGCAAGTTTTTGCAGATCTCAGATCAGATTTTGCAATTTGCGGGTTACCTTCTAGACACAACTATCTTGGTCAACCAAGATGGCAATGGCCAAAAACCAAGATGGCGACGGCCAAAATGCCAAACTCAAGGCTTCAAAACCGTAATCCACAAACCAACGGGTGACATCGTGGTGACTACGTCCACTTCCTTATATACAGTTGGTGGTGAGAACAGAAAGCTCGACAGGCGTAGCAGCAGTAACTAGAGGGGGGCGGGGCTTAGCGAATGAATCAATTGTATGCATGCAAAATGTCTTGTGAGTGTGTGTGTGTCTTCTTCTACCTAGGAATCTTACCTGGGAGTCCTTCACTTCAGTGTTTACAGCCACCGGAACACTGCAGCCACCCTCCTACAAATGACAGTTCAATTGAATACACCGGGATTCCCATATTCATACAATGTGAAAATGAGTCAAAGAATGTGTGTACGTGCATGTGTGTGTGTGTGTGTGTGTGTGTGTAGTGTACCAGTTGTCTGAGGAAAGCTCTCTCAGCTATGCAGCGTAGCACAGTGTCCGGGTCATGGAGGACAGACACCATCTCCAGGATGTCTTCATCTCTGGCCCGAACCTCCACTGCCAGAGCGCCCTGTCCAACAGCGTACATGCAGTCTTCAGGCCCCAGGATCTACCGGCGGAAACAATCGGACAGTTTGACTGTTAGATGACAAATGACGACCCAGAGAGACTTCACACAGGAAGGACTCGAGATGATCATGAAGTGTACCTGGCTGATCCGGTTGTCCCAGCCCATTCTCTTGAGGCCGGCAGCAGCCAGGATGATGGCAGCAAAGTCGTCCTTCTCATCCAGCTTCTTCAGACGCGTGTTCAGGTTCCCACGCTAGAGAGACCACAGCTAAGGAAAAACACTTCAGAGACAGATGTCCATTCTGGCTTGCTAGCACCCTTCTTAAACATGAAAATGAACAGATTGTTGTGCAGTGAAATCAAACTAATTCCCATCATGTTCTGACTGACAACAATGCTTTCCTGAAAGGATACAATATCTTTGAACTTCAGGTGGGGGAACCTCTTCGTCAGCTGAGCGGCGCGGCGCAGTGAACTGGTGCCGATCACACTACACAAACGCAGAGGATGAAGTCAAGTCATCCATAGTTTTGAAAAAGTATGAGTGAAAAAAACAAACACAACTAGTTGGACTGTACCTGTTTTCTGACAGAGTGTCAAGAGTTTTCCCTGCGTGTTTAGGGTGTAAAACCACTGCATCATGGGGGTTTTCTCTCCTAAAAGCAGTAGGAAGGAAAGGACAGGGAGTGGTTACAGCTGGTCAAATGACAAACACAACAAATCCTAAAATGATCCGCAGAATGGACAATAAGTAATATTTGACTTGTACTGAGACCAATAGGAACTGTTCCATAATAAAGGCAGAGCTGATCTCCTACACACAGCCCTGCTATCTTTGACACAAGTCATCCACACTTGTCTGTCCCCCAAATACCGACCAACAGCTACTTAATAAAGGAAAAAAAAGCTACATAAAATTATAAAAAGACACTATACCTATATACTAGGGTTGTCAATTGATTAAAATATTTAATCGAGATTAATTGCACATTTTTTCTTTGTTCAAAATGTACCTTAAAGGGAGATTTGTCAAGTATTTAATACTCTTATCAACATGGGAGTTGGCAAATATGCTTGCTTTATGCAAATGTATGTATATATTTATTATTGGAAATCAATTAACAACACAAAACAATGACAAATATTGTCCAGAAACCCTCACAGATACTGCATTTAGCATAAGACATACAGTGTATGCTCAAATCATAACATGGCAAACTGCAGCCCAAGTTTTTCCTTGCCAAAATTTAGCGCAAGTTTAGAGCATTAATTAGCCTCCTTCGCGACAAGCTAGTATTACATGGATGGTACCAATGGATTCCTTAGGTTTTCTAGTTTCATAAGATGCCAGTATCCTCACTCTAGCGCTAACACTAGACGCGTTGACAGCCCTACTATAAACTATAACATGATACAGTGAGTTTATGCAGACATACTGCACAGTTCTTGTGAGAGTGCACCTACTTCAGCACAGCCCCGATGGTGAATCCTGAAGGCAGAGTGGTGGGAAGGTCTTTGAGTGAGTGAACAACCAGATCGACCCTGTGGGACACAGAGGAACAGTCACATACATACAGTACAGTACATGCTCCATTTATGTCCCATACTATAATACAGCCATTCAGTGCTGTGTATGTTTTACATCGTCAGGGCAACCACAGAACAGAGCCACCTGCTACATCTGAGGCTGCGGAGGAAATCAAAGGGTCTCCCTCTGCATACAGCGGAGGCTCTTATGGATTTTTGAGAGTATGATGTGAATAAATGAAACGGCCTGGGATGAGGTGATAATTGCATTTCATTCAAAGTTTTTTTTTTTTTTCTCAAAGAGATTTTTCTGCCATAAAAAAGCATTAACCCTTTGTGCCTCACTTTAAAAAAGTTGACAAAAATAAATAATCATAAAATTATACATTAATATTATTTTCCACTTTCACTGAGTTAAATCTTTTAAACAACATCAGTCCTGATCATAAGTACCAAATATTCAAAAATGTAATCATTTAAATGCCAGTTTGTTTACATAAAGTTGTGAAAAAAACACAAAAAATTAATTATTTTCTGTATACTAAATGCTAGAGAGAATTTTTTTATTCAAAATTAAAACGCCAAAATGTCCCTAGTGATGCACAAGGGTTAAATTCATACGTGAGTATTGACACACAGTATTTGTGAATGACAGCTACGACTACGATGCTTAAGTCTTTACAAGTGAAGCCCTGTCAGTGAAGCCCTAACGCTTGGTGTCCATTGATAAAACAATGGTGTGGAGCCAGTGTGGTGTCAGCCACAGATGACAGCGCTAACACTCACTCGTTTTTCTCCAGAGCATTCTCCAACTCTTTGGTGAACAAACTCTTCTCTCCAATCTGCATTCAAAAGAAAGAAAACAAACAAACAAACAGTCATTTTCTGTTACACTTTACATTTATCTGTTCCATTGAAAATAAGACATTTAGAGGTAGCAGATCCACATCGTACCTCTTTATGTATCTTCCATTTGAATGTATTGTACGTCATCAAGCATTAAATCTAGTGTTACAAGTCTGCAATGTACTGTAGGTAATTTAAATACTGACTGCTACAAATCCTCACCATGCACGTTTGGTAGGATTATTTGAATAATAACCCAATTATAAATTGTCTACCTATATTTTCTGTTTGCAGATGTTGGTAGAGGTCAACATGATTGTTTATAATGTATGTGGAATGTACAGTATAATGTTGATTTGTGGCAATCATGACAAGCCTCACCTTTGATAAAGCTACGTCAAGGATTTTGTCTCCTGTCGTTGACATGCTGACTGAAAGAGAAAGAATACAAAGATTTAATGATGTGATTAAACAGTAACAACTAGTAAAAACACCAATGATGTGGTCTAAAGATCTGCAACAACTTTTTGGGGTATTTGTTGGAATTATGTGAGGTCAGCAACTGCTATGAACCAATAGGATTAATAAAGGTGTACCCAGTCCCACCCTAACAGGTGCAACAAAACTAACAGGAGGGTCAGGTAGATGTAAATCAAGCACAGTTAGTATACACGCCCACACTGTCCTCAGACAGTCTAATTCGTCACAATAAGTGAGAACACCTGTGTGGGTGGACCAGGGGTCTGTGGATGCCATGGCGACCATTTTTTGCGACATCAGTGTTCTACCTGTGCAGACCTCGGGCGGATTTTACAGCATTATTTTGACTCAATAATGAATCCTAATAATGAATTTATAAAGGAATGATCCTCACCTATTTCCAAGCGGATGTCGGGGTTCAGTTTTTGCAACTTGTCCGCCACGCTGTCAGTCTGGATGCGCGCCAACTGGGACAGAAGAACAACACATTAGCTGGATTGTACTGATAGTTGTTGTAAAAAAAAAAAAGAATTGTCAAACATCCATCCACAGAGCCAGTGACCCTCAAATCAGTATGACAGACTAGAGGAGGAACGGTTATCTTAAAAAGACATTGTTGAGCTGCAGCTACGTTATCTCTGCGAGGAGAGCTCCAGACATCTGGCTCTGCAGTATCTAAAGCTGCATGGTGCATCAGATAATTCATATTTGAACTGACACACTCTGTATGGCTTATGTTCACATTTAAATTAGAGCTAAATCAAAAGACAAAACTGGCAATGATGCAAAAGCCACACTCTGAAATATATATATATAAAAAAAACAAGCACAATCAAAGTTAAGCTCATAATTTAATTAATGTACCGTACCTGGCTCTTGCGGGTTCCAATCCGGATGACCCGACTGACCTTGCCGTTCCCATCCTGCCGGGACAAAAAGAGAAATCAGCCAACTCACTTTCTGCCAACTCCCTTCGAGACATTCCTACAGATGTCCTTCAATCACACATCAACACATGAACAACCACCTCAACAACTAGCTCGTAAATGTGCTGAGCCATTTTACCCTGATGTACTTGTATGGTCCTTGCTCCATGACTCTGAGTGTCGGCGCTGAGCGTGTGCACTGTGGAGGCTATTGTGTGCGCTGTGTGGCTGGGTATGCCTGCTGCGTCTTGGTAAGTAGGCTGTGCTGAGGTCATATAGCCTCTAGATACTGAACAGTGCTCTTTTTACCGGACACCTCCCCCCCGCCTCCTCCTTCAGGACCTCCACCCCAAGATATATCTGGCTCCAAAAGATAAGTGTGCCAATTCATTGAGTCCGTTATAAAAGGCAGGGAGGGGCGGCTCAGTAGGATCCTGTGTATGAGGTGTGGTCACAGGGGTTGGTGATACATAGATCGGTCTGTGGCTACGAACTTTCCTCTTCTGAAACACTTTATTTGTGAATGATGAGCTGGCTGTCAAAGACAGAACAATAGATGGAAAATGAACATTTAAAGCATATTTGTCACTGCTCTTTCTTTGATGGAAATATATAAAAAAAAACATATTAAAGAACACATTTAACGGCTAAATCCTAAAAAAAAAGAGCCATTTTTAATGTGTCATCTAGTGTCATTGGACACTTTTATTTCATTGGCCATGCCTGGTAAGAGTGGCTGGAGGCTTGTGGTTGGCTGATGGTGACAAGTTTTAATGAAACAGAAGTGTCACAGAGAAAAAATACCAATATGAAATAATAGATTTTTGCTTTTTGCTTTATTAATGAAATTTGAACACCAATTAAACCCTTTTACAATGAACATTAATAAAGTTAGTAATATATTTATTTAATAATAGTACATTAGATTGCAGTAATAGTACATTTAATAATAATGAGTTGAGTTTAAATAGTTTTATTAAATTATTTCACAATTTTATTCACATTTTTATTTTTTGTATGTATTATACATGTAATTATATCTTCTTCTTTTTTTTAAAGCATTGGCCACTCTGGAGTTCCAGAGATAATGTTATTATGTCAAAATATGAATTTTTTAGCAACCTGTTCTCTTTCTTATGTCTGTCTGAAAACTGCATTAAAATATATATCAATTTAATGTTGCTTTGCTAGCGGTCAGATTATTTCATCATGAAAAAGACTAAGAACATTTATACTGTACTAAAGTACACATTTGAAGTATCTGTACTTTACTCGAGTATTGCCAATTCATGACTTTATAATTCCACTCCACCATGTTTCAGAGGGAAATACTACTTTTTTACTGCACTGCGTTTGTTTGACAGCTATAGCAAATAGTTACTTTGCAAATATTAACTTACATGCAAAACATTTTTAAAATATGACGCGTTGTAAAATATTAAACTACCCAACTAGGCTATATATAACATTTGAGATTAAAGGACTAGTTTTTAGTAATTAATCAATTAGTTCATAAGTCAATTATCAAAAAAATAATCAGCAACTCTTTGATAACCAATTTTTTGTTTTTCATGCAAAAATCAAACATTTGATGATTTCAGCTTCTCAAAGGTGAAGATTTGCTGCTTTTCTTGTGTTAAATGACAGCAGACTGAATCATTTGGAGGTTTGGACTGTTGGTCGGACCAACAACTATAAATTACTTGATCAAGACAAAAAAAATCTGTATGTTATTCATAATGAAAAATAATCATTAGTTGCAGCTCGATACAAAATAAGTTAAAAAAATTAGCTGCACCTCAACCAACTACAAAAATAAAATTCTGCTTGAACATGAGCAGGTTATTAATAATCTTACTAGGTTCTCCTCTGTGTCTCAAATGTAAAACCGAAATAGGTACCTTAACCCATTGCCTTTGGTTGTGTCATAAATTACAGAAGTACTGGTCTGAAATATTATGTGAAATGGAAAAGATATTTGATAAGGATTTAGAAATGAATCCAATGTCTTTGATTTTAGGAATCCCAAGTACAAATATAACTACTGCAGCCAACAAAAGGTTATATAACATTCTTACAATTTCTTGCTAGAAAAAATATATTACTACAATGGATTAGTGATAAGAAACCCTCTGTCCAAGGCTGGTGTAAAGTCATATTTGAGATGGTCCCTTTGGAATATCTTACAAATATTCTACATGTCAAAGTAGATCAGTCCTACAATATTTGGCAGCCCTGTCTGAATTATATTGGACTTGATCTCTCCTCCATTATCTCACAAGGAGTCTCTTGAACATGAACTCATATATCCTGTGACTTCCCTGCACTATGGACTATTTCCTATGACTTCCTTCCTATATATATTTTTTTTGATCTGAGCTGTACCAGTGTTTGTTTGTTTGTTTGTTGTTGTTTTTTTTATTATTATTCTTATTGTTGTGTTTGTGAAAATAAGAAAACCCAATAAACATATTATAAAAAATAATAATAATAATAATCTTACTAGGCCTAATACTACTTTTATATTTACATGGCCATTTTTCTGCATTGATT
>CAKALU010067549.1:12209-29360 GCA_916700995.1 Hozukius guyotensis | reverse complement strand
AATGGAGTATTTTTACAGTGTGGTATTATTGGAACTTTTACTTGAGTAAAGGATCTGGATACTTCCTCCACCACTGACAGTCAGTGGTGGAGGAAGTATCCAGATCCTTTACTCAAGTTAAAAAAAATCATCTGATACTAGATCATATCTATACTATAGATGATCTATAGATGATCTAGTATCATCCATTCCACATGCATAAAGTAGAACAAACAGCACTATCTAATAAAACATCTTATACTACCAAAAACACACGTCATATGAGTGGGCGGGACCAGGACATGCTGTTTTTGGTAAAACTAGAATTAGGATATAAAAGTAGGTGAAATACAAAACGCTTCTGCTTGGTTTCTTCCAGGTTTCTTCGCCGAATGCTAATACACCGTTGTGTCTTAAAAGTTAACCTCCATGACATGTTGTATATGAGTTATTAGGTAACATATCTTGGGTTGTATTTGTTTAGCAGATGAACAGGGACACTGAGTTTTGATTGGGTGACGTTTCCTGCTTACGCAATGTTGACAAAATATTCATACAGTATATAGTTTCATAGTTAATTAACCTAGCAGGTCAACTATGTGGTCGAAACGCTTTAATTCCAACCCTTAAACTTGTTCATTTTATGTAACTAGCTATGTCGACGTTTTGACAGACCGCTCATATTTTTTCTAATCGTCCAATAGGAGAGCTGAGCTCTGAGACAGACAGATGTATTAACCAATCACCGCGCTTCAAAATGACGCGTCATGCGGAAATGCTGCTCGGTTACATCCACAGCGAGCACTGAAGGTGCTTCATGCATGCTGCAAAACCAAACCACCGGGTCAATAAAGCTTAAAACCTACCGGAGAACTTGCTTCCCCCGACATGTTGGTGATGGTGATCCGGTTCTCTCTACCGATGTGTAGAGAATCAACAGGGAGCTTTGCTTGACACAGAGACCATTAAAAAACACCGAAATCCTTGAGAGTAGTCCTGCTGCTCCTCTAACACAGCTGCTCTATGAATGAACGAGGAACCTGTGACGTCATTGGACCGGCTAGAGGTCGTTTCCTTGTTCCGTCTACCAGCTTCCTATTTGGGATAGTTTTTTTTTCTTCTTTTTTTTAAACAAACATTAAGGCATTGTAATCTAAACTCAATACTTCTAACATACAAGGCACAATTACATACAAGGCACAATTTAAAGACCTGATTGCTTTTATACTGCTTTTACTCTGTCAATCATCCTGTCATCCACTTTTTATTCTGCTGCACCATCGCACTGTGTTCACTGTGTTATGTTCTATGTTTGTGACTGTTTCTGTATGTCTGTGTTTGCACCTTGGTCCGCGAGCAATAACATAACGTTTTAACCGTGTACTTTGTATGTGCAAAAATGACAATAAAGTTAAACTTGAACTTGAAATTGGATGGGAAAGATAACTTAAATTATAAAAAAAATAATATAATAACAAAAATAAAAGAGGGGGTAGAAAATAATTCAAGGAACAAAAAAGAAATGCATAAATAAATAAATAAATAATAATAAGACTGCACTCTTCCATAGTAGCTCTAGGGATCATCATCATATATGTTCAGTTCTTCATAAGCTCAGAGACTTTGCATGTTGTCCTTTCATTAGTCTTAAAGCACTGAGATGATTACACAATGTTGAAATAAGAAATGCGGATTTAACGTGTGGGGTGCGGGTTTATCATCTTTCTTTATTAGCTGTGATAAAGTCCTAAAACTTTTAGGACTTTTGTGATAAAGCCCTAAAACTTTTAAGACTTTATCAGCATTCAAAAGTAAAAGTGCAAAAATATTAGCATCTGAATACTTAAAGTACCAAACATAAAAGTACTCATTATGCAGAATAATGTATATTATTGTATTCTAATTATTGATGCATTAATGTGATCATCACTTTAATGTTGCAGCTGGTTAAGGTGGAGCTCATTTTAATGACTTTATACTGCTGGGTAGTTTAATCTATACTATTACATTATTTATTAGTTGATTATATTTTGTATTAATAATCTGAATCTGTAGAGTAACTAAAGTTGTCAGATAAATGTAGTGGAGTAAAAAGTCTAATATTTCCCTCTGAGATGTAGTGGAGTAGAAGTAGAAAGTAGCAGAACATGGAAATACTCAAGTAAAGTACAAGTACCTCAAAATTGTATTTAAGTAATTAGTTACATTCCACCACTGAGTACATTTTATACTGTTGTGTTTTCAAAGCATTATTTACTCTTCCTGTTGGAATAAAGTAATTGTTAATATTTAGCTGCAAAGTAGTAATGTGTTTTTGATACCTTCACTTTTTTTGCATTAAATCATACCGGGATGTTTGCTGAAATTGATTGGATGTGTCACAGCCCTACCAAGAAAAAATTTCACCATCCGCCACTGCCTAAAAGTCTTCATTCTATGTGAAGACAGAGTTTAACAATTCACTTAAGATTGTCACGTTCACAACTACAATAATAGATGTAGGCCATTAGAGAGTTTGCTTTAAAGCTGGGTTTTTTTTTCAGATGTGATGATGTGTAGCCATAATAAACACTACTGGTATATCAACTTTGGACTTGTATGTCAAGTACCACACCTATCTACTACTTCCATGAGAAGTTATTGTCAAAAGGAAATGTTCAGACAATATTTAGGGAGGGAGTGAATACAGCTGGGATCTTATACCTCTAGTTTTATTGGATATATTAGCAAAAATACCTTATCAGTGAAATGTGTTAAAACCTCTTGTTCACACTGAATAAATATAGAGCTGACAGTGTGCCCTTCATACACACTTTAAATAATGACATCTGGTGACCAAAGAAAGTTACTGCAACACTGTGAATTCTGTATTATCATGGTAGAGTATATAAGTTTTAGTTGAGAATGGTTGCAACGTGTGGTGCTATCAAGTTAAACCATGATCTTTAAAGCTTTAAAGATGATTACATTTGTTATGCTTTCTTTTATCGCCTGTTCTGCAGGTTTGCATAATTTGATTTAGCACATTGTTTTGGGAATATGCAACATATAAGCACAAATTGAAATAATAAAGGTCTTATAACTAGATTTCCACACATAGACCCTCTTCAAGACATGGCCTCAAGATCAGGTAGTAAAGCAGCTTATAGGGCCCTGATCATGTCAGTCGATATTGTGCTTTATTGGTGCATAACAAACTTTCAATTAAGTTAACAGATCAGGAGACAATTCAGGAAAAATAGTTTGTTGATCTTTAAAGTTTAAATGCTCAATAGTTACCAGAAACTAAGTTTAGATATTTAAAATCATATAAAAGTGACAGTCTGTGTTGTGCGATCAGTGCAAGATGTCTGAAATTACTATGAAAATATAAATTACCATAGCATGACTAACACAACCATGAGGTATGATAAGGCTTATTATATTACTTACTTATTATTTGTAACATGCTGAATGTGAGCTACCATTTCCAATGCATGTAACTCTTTTGCAACACTGGTTCTCCTCCATTAATGTGGATAAGGGTTGGTTGAAATTGGATTTGACACAATGTGTAAATGATGTAAACTAAATGTTTAATAATACATTTATTTTCATGAAATGTATTACTATTTTATTTTTAGGGTATAAGTATGTTTGAACCAATGTGTTTATTCTGCACTGTATTCCACACTGGGCATCAAAATAAACCCCAAATAGTAAATTAATCATTTTACATTTACACTGATTAATTTCCACGTGTGTCCAAAGTGATGTACGCATGAAGTAGCCTCCAATCCAAGCTGCAGTAGATCAAGGAGAAGCCATTTTTAAATTGCAACGTGTGGAATTTAAACATAATGTAAGCATTGACTTCTACAAAGAAGGTGTATTGCAAAATAATGCAAAATGACATGACTTGGCTCTATGGACCACCTACAGTAGAAAGTAGATTTAAGGGTCAGGCTACCAAGCACGATAAGCTTATTAATGAATTAAAACACTCTGTCATTAATACTGCATTTATACTGTACATTTCAAGAATTATTCTTATTTAATTCTTACTTAGACCTATACCATTCTGGCATTTATATTTAACACACTTAAAGAGATCCCACTTCTCAGCATTTATATATTTACTTATTTGCACTATATATATGTTATGTTCTAATATATGCTATATATTGCATGTCTTAATGCAAATATTTGTAAATATTTCATATTTCTTATATACTAATTTCTTATTTTTAATTTTATAACTAATATTTATTTACATATATTTTATTTATATTGTAGCATTATGTACATATTAAGGCATTATGTACAATATCAAGATTCAAGAGTTTTATTTGCCATTTGCACCTAAGTACATTGGAATTATGTACATCATTTACATGTTACATACTCCTTTATTTCTATTTTCTTACATTTCTTTATAAGATAAGATAAGATAAGATAAGATAAGATAAGATGAACCTTTATTAATCCCAGGAGGGAAATTCAGGTGTCAAAGCAGCAACATCAGCAAACATCAGTAAACAGAGTGAAACACAGGAGAGGTAAAGGTATACAAAAATTATAAAAACAATAATAGAGATATAAAAGATACAGAGTGAATGGGTGAACATAGTGTGTACAGTCCGTCAATAAATAAATGTAGTATGTACAATAAATAAATGTAATATGTACATATGTGCAGTCTATAATGTGTACAACACATATGTACAACAGTAACGCCCCGTTTTCTGATACATAAAACTTGTGAAAGTGAAACCTAGACTACAATCAGTTTTAACACTTTGATATTTTAGTAAAAGAAAAAAAATTAAGTTTGACAGTTTAAATGATTTCTGATGATACTGATCACTGTTGGCAATGGGCATCCCATCCAGTGTGACAGATGTTAAAACATGTAGGTGTTTGTCATTATTGCCTAATGATTAATTATTATGATGATGATTAAAGTTTAAATGCCACTGCTTACAACCATGGCCTGTTCAACAAATATAGATGAAAGGTCGACATATGTGGAGCTCGTAAGTTATTGGTCGCGTCTGAGATTTTCAATATTAGGAAGAGAGACGCTTTGTGGAAGTAGTGTGAGTAACTTATTTATGCAACAAGACCAACATTTTGGGGCCCACGTCATTGGTTTGCTCTGTGGGCACAAGGCCTATAGAAGGAGGTTAGGACACTAGTCTTGTTGTGTGGGGTACAACGCATGCGCAGTGTAGCTCAAGCTGCGGTCGTGCGTTGCGATTGCAGGCCGGACTCTACTGCGCATGTGCAATACCCCCCAGGTATGACGCCGTGACGACATGTTGCTTAGCCTCCTTTCAATGGTCCTTGGTGTGGGCGGAGCTACGGCAGCTCTTCCGGTGGAGACGTGGCTCTGCTCTGCTGCCATATTGACGCTAGCTGGCTAACAATCACACAACCTGAAGTCAGCTGTAACATCCGCAACTCGCTGCTCCAGAGAGGACTAGACACCACCACACAGAGAAACACAGAGAGACGGAACATCGTCTATCATAGAGAGAGACCAAAAATGGTGAGTGGCAGTCGAGAATGAAGGTTTTTGCCTGGTTTATATGATTGGGCCTAGCAGGCATCACAACACTGGAGAACCTGGGAGCTAGCAGCTAGCTATGTTCTCCAAGAGCGACATAACAGGACAACCAAACGGTGTTTTTCACTGAGTTGACAGCGCTAACATTACATCGAGTTGGTTAAATCAAGTAAATGAGTCGTGGTTTAATGATACAGAGTCATATTTCAGGTTAAGTAGGCGGCTCTGAGTGAGAGGACATTGCTGACGTTAACTAGCTGGACATGCTAGCGCTAGCTGCTGCTGTCACTAGCCGATCAGAGCTAACCTCACCTGCTGTCATTATCTGTCCTCAGACAGGCAACACCTTTAACAGATCTAGATAGATGGATAGATAGATAGATAGATAGTAACTTTATTGATCCCGAAGGAAATTCAAGTTTCCAGCATCACAGTTAGTAGTGCAAAGTACAAAGTACAAAAAAATATACCAGATATAAAAATACAAGGAGATGAAGAAAACTGTTAAAAATGAATATAGTGCAGGGTTAAAATGAGCAACACCTTTACAAGCTGCAACATTAAAGTGATGTACACATTAATGCATCAGTAATTATAATCCTATAATATATATTATTCTGAAATGGGTCATTCTGCATAATGAGTACTTTTACTTTTGGTACTTTAAGTATATTTTGATGTTAATACTTATGTGCTTTTCCTTTAGTAAGCTTTTTGAATGCAGGACTTTTACTTGTAACAGAGTATTTCTACACTGTGGTATTGGTATTTTTTACAAAGTACAAAAAAATATACCAGATATAAAAATACAAGGAGATGAAGAAAACTGTTAAAAATTTATAGTGCAGGGTAACTCCAGTAGCTTAGTCTATGAAAGTGCACTGTATGCATTATTATCTGTAATTATATTATATGTCCTCAGCCAGGCAATACCGGATGCAGTCCTTTAAATAATCTTACCCATATTTGTGTTATCATTATGGTTAGCCGACTGTGACAACATGTGTTCAGGACTGTTGTAACCCACAGAAGACAATTCACAAATGTGTACCATGATCTGCAAATATTTCACTACCCACAAACATGTATTTTTGTATTTGGGTTGTGTAAAGTCACATCCACAAAAATACAGGGCGATTTGCAAATACGCATAACTTACTCTGTAAATACTTATTTTAAGGTTTACATGTAAAGTGATATCTACACATTTGTGCATCTATTTCGCATTTGCAGATCGCTTCCTGTGGATTTATGGGCCACGTGACATGTGTAACTTTCCTCCTGTTTGTTTGCAGAATTTTGTCCGATGGTACCGCAGCAGATCGGTAGATAATAGTTGTAATCCACAGAAGACAATTCACAAATATGTACCTTGATCTGCGAATATTTCACTACCCACAAACATGTATTTTTGTATTTGTGTTGTGTAAAGTCACATTCACAAAAATACAGGGCGATTTGCAAATACGCATAACTTGTGACTTTACACAACACAAATACAAAAATACGTTTGTAGGTAGTGAAATATTTGCAGATCATGGTACATATTTGTGAATTGTCTTCTGTGGGTTACAACTATTATCTACAGATCTGCAGCGGTACCAATCGGACAAAATTCTGTAAACAAACAGGAGGAAAGTTACAAATGTCACGTGGCCCATAAATCCACAGGAAGCGATCTGCAAATGCGCAAATATCATTCCACGTGTAGAAATAGATGCACAAATGCGTAGATATCACTTTACATGTAAACCTTAAAATACGTATTTACAGAGTAAGTTATGCGTATTTGCAAATCGCCCTGTATTTTTGTGAATGTGACTTTACACAACGCAAATACAAAAATACATTTTTGTGGATAGTGAAATATTTGCAGATCATGGTACACATTTGTGGAATGTCTTCTGTGGGTTACAACTAATAAAGTCCAATAAAAACTTCCATAGTCAACATTCAGTTATTGCTTGTCCATATCAAGTCCAGATCCATCTCAGTCGGTATCTTTCATTTCTAACTTAAGCCATTGTCAACGTGGAATGAATACAGCTCCTTCATTCATTTACCAGAGTGGAATACTCATATTAGGCTTACTTATATTAATCTAAACTTACACATTTCTGTAAGTTAATGTACTGGAAACGTATCGTACCTGTCCACACTGCCGCTGTCTCTAATGTGATGAGCCTCACCAAAAACCATTCAAAAATGTGGTGATTCAAAGTTAGTTTTGGTTTCTCGGCAGATACACACACACATCTTAAACATGACCTAACATCATCTGAATCGCTTCTCACCATTGTCAAATTCGGCATACATGTCACCTCTGTGGCAGTAATTATTTTAGTTATTTAGCTAGTTGCCAGGCAGCTACTCCTACAGTCTTCTTCTTCCACCAAGACTCAATATAGTAGTTAGCCTTGAGCTGTGCAAACCAATAATACAAGTTGTTCTACTAGCTGTCTTGGGACGGTATTAAATTAACTGATGTTTAACTTGGCAAGACCAAAAAGATGCAAACATTAGTGTTAATTCTGGTTTGAAGTTAAAGGAGGAACTGTCAACCTGATTTGCACATTAAGTTCCTACTACTTTCGTACTTTTGCCATTTGGTAACATTAGCATGCCCAAACAGATTTTGCATGTACAATGTGGTATAATACTGAAGCTCTACATTGGTTATGTTTTCTCTTCACCTGCAGGTGCTGTTGGCAGCGGCGGTGTGCACCAAGGCCGGCAAGGCCATTGTATCGCGGCAGTTTGTGGAAATGACCCGGACACGTATCGAGGGTCTTCTGGCTGCATTCCCTAAACTGATGAACACGGGCAAGCAGCACACCTTTGTGGAAACAGACAGTGTTCGCTACGTGTACCAGCCACTGGAGAAACTCTACATGGTCCTCATCACCACCAAGAACAGCAACATCCTGGAGGACTTGGAGACACTCAGACTCTTCTCCCGTGTGGTAAGGAAACACGGAGCTGACTTTCTGTCTGTCTGTGCCTAGAAATTAGATTATATCCATCATCAGTGTGGTTAAAGTTAACATGTCACATGGCAGTGTGAAGAAATGGCAATTGCTTTAATGATTTCCCTTCTGTAGCTGTAGGTCCATATTAGTTACTTATAAGTAAATGTAATGGATGTATACTTTTTCATGCATCCAGTCACTCAAACCTGTCAGCACCTGTCACCAGGTGTGTGTTATCCCCTTTGACTTATTCTAACATGCACTGTAGCAGTCTCGAGCATCTCAGTGGGTATTAATGACAGGTCTATGTTAGAGTAGGATTGTGGATATCCAACAGTATATCTGAAGCGAGCGGAGAGGATTACGGTCTGCTTCTGTAATAGTCCAGTATAAATTCACAGGTACAACCATTTATGAGCAATTTTTTATTTTTTTTACTGACCTTAATTTCAATTATAGCTGTCATGTAGTGCTTGACAAGCACATACAAATTAAAACTAACACAAGAAAAAGAAAGAAAGAAAAAACAAAATATGTACAAGTTGGAGGCAAAGCCATGTTCAATAATTTAAGTGAAAGTGATGTGTTGAATTAGGAGATTTTTTCATTTATTATTATAATTTGGGGAGTAAGCAGAATTTTGGATGATAAATGCTAACTAATTGTTATATCTCTAGTAAAATCAGAGACAACCGTATGGCCACATCCTATAAAGGACTTAGTATTTAGCTCATTTAAAAGTAAATCTGTTGGCAAACTGAATTTATTCCCATCATGTAACAAAACCAAGCTGCACTGCTTTGTTCCATTTATTTTCTGAAAAACTGTCATTGTTGGTCAAGTAATCTGACACCCCTTTGACTTTTTCAAACTATTATAATTTATTTGATTTCCCTTTTGTATATTAAATATAGACAGGCAGAAAATCTGAATTGCATGCAATATGTATTTGGGTGTTTTGAGTGGTCCACAATTCGATTTGACTTTCGGTTTTAAGGTCATGATTCGATTGGATTTTCGATTTAAACATGCCATTGTTGATTCATAAATATCAACAGATCATTGGTTTTATGCCTTGACATCTGTCAGGGCATAAAACCAAATTCTTCTTTAAAAAGAGAACTGAACTCCCTTTTTATTTAGAAAGTGTTTCAAAAATTAGACTACAACAGTCTACAATATAAAAAGCTGCGTCTTTTCAATATCAGTATCTATGTGACCCACATCAGTACATAAACATTACAAAACCTAAATCCTTCTGCAGTGCATTACAAGTGTGCTGTAATCTACAGAAATATGGTTTCGTTGTCATTTACTGTCGCGCTTGTTTCTCTTCTCTCTTTTTTCCTCTCTCTCTCTCTCTCTCTCTCTCTCATCGCTGTGTTTCACCTATGGGTGTCACCTATGGGTGTCACCGAGGGCGGAGCTTGTGTGTGCAGAGCTGAGAGACAGCACTCAGCAGTCAGCTAGCTTGTTGCTCTCGCTGCCAATATCAGCTGCTCTGATTCAACAATATTGAGCTGAAAAAACGTGCATGTAGGCTGAAATTCAACTGTGGTGTTGTTCTGTCGGGAGATGCAGTGACTTAATGTTAAACCAAGTAAGAACAGAAGAGTTATGAGTAAGGAAAAATAACTAACTAACTAACTAACTTAAGTCCACTAGCCGCTAGGCCAATTTCATTCAGTGTAAAATGCCATAGGTATATGCAGGAAATGCCCTGAGTATTATAGCAACAGGAACGGCCCACATTTCCCATCATGCCTGCCTAGTCCCGAATGCTGGACTGAGTAGTTTAAGTTTGATGTTTTATGTTCCAAAATGCAAATGTTACTTTTTGTTAATGTTTGTAATGTAATGTGTCTGTTCAGAACATGGTGGCTTATGTTGGTAATTTTGATTTTTGTGCTGGTTTATAATTTTAACCATGAGTCAGATGGCTGTTACATTTCTTGAGTCCAGCTATAATTTTCCTTCACCTCACGCAAGTAGGCGGTGGTGGAGAAAATAAAGAATAATCCTGCTTTTGATTTTGATGGTCGTGACCGGAAGCTAATTTCAAGTGATTTCCACTTTAGAATGGAACATCATGACACCCCTAGTGGTCAACTTTACTATGACATACTATAGTGGGAAATGGGGTCAGGGTTGATTTTCATGATTCATGTTCTCACAGGACTCAAATTACAATCCAAAACGGACAAAACATTTCATTATTAGAAGGGAAGAATAAGTTACGTTATGTAAATGTATGTGATGACTGCTTGATAAAAAGATGTTCATTACAATTGCTCAGAGCGTGACATCTTTATTAATACACGGAGCTTAGAACGTCAAGCTCTGCTATTAATACTGTACAGCAACTGGTGTTTCTTTGAAGTGTTAAATAGCAAACTTAAAATGACTTGTCAGGAACTGGTGAAAGGTGCATTTATGCCACAAAAATGATGAGAAAACAAGCAGTGTTGATAAAGTTCAGCAAAAAAGAGGCAATGTTTAAACAACCTCGCAGTGTTCAGTAGTGTTTTTATTCAGGACCAGACACATCACGATCAGTGGAGTTGTCTGCAGTGAAGCTTTTAGCCTAGATTGTCGTGAAGAACAAATTTTTCTGTCACCTTTCCTCAACGTTCACATCTCTTACTCACTGCATTAATGTGCCAAATGTTAAAATGCTCGCTCTAGTTCAGTTGACTGATATTCTTTTTTTATTCCCTACCGCTCCAGATCCCAGAATACTGTCGTGTCCTGGAGGAGAGCGAAATATCGGAGCACTGTTTTGACCTGATCTTTGCCTTTGATGAGATTGTGGCGCTGGGCTACAGAGAGAACGTCAACCTGGCTCAGATCCGCACCTTCACAGAGATGGATTCCCATGAGGAGAAGGTTTTCCGTGCTGTCAGAGAGGTGAGATCACACGGTTGTGTCCGTCTGGTTTATTGGATACAATACATTTTATTGGTCCCTATGGGGATATCGGGCCATTGCAGCAATGTACTCTGTTACATCTTTTACAAAGTGTGCATTGTATCACATGGTGGATGAGGCTACTATTTTTATCTCAAGTGTATTTATAATAATTTCCCAACACTGCACTAGTTTGCAGCACTTAAAACACCAGTGCAAATGATGTATTTTACTGTTTTAGATCAACTTGAAATGTTGTTGTTTTGTTAATCCACAGACCCAGGAAAGAGAGGCCAAGGCAGAGATGAGGAGGAAGGCCAAGGAGCTGCAGCAGGCTAGGAGGGACGCCGAGCGCTCTGGAAAGAAGGTACCAGCTTTCGGCGGCTTTGGCAGCGCCGGCATGACCAGCGTCTCCTCAGGGTCCATCATCACAGACACCATCGTCGAGCCTGAGAAGCCCAAGATCACACCAGCTGCAGTCAGGTACGACTCCAAGAAATACATGTGTGAAATCCTTTTGGATTTGAACATCCCTTTTTGCTATTTTGGTGGTTGCACTGTGGTGCACAGGGACCGCTGTTCAAAGATGGTGTTTTATGTTTTTCTTTCCAGACCAAGTGGACCCAGTAAGGCTCTGAAACTGGGTGCTAAAGGGAAAGAGGTGGACAACTTTGTTGACAAGCTGAAGTCCGAGGGTGAAACCATCATGCCCAGCACAGGAAAGAGGGGCTCAGATGTATCTAAAGCTCTACCACCACCAGTCAACGTGGAGAGGTAAGCCTCCAACACACTTTCCGCATTCTGCGTCCGCGGACAGCTGCAGACATGTTCCAGACGTGCACGCGGTTCCATTCATACTACTGTAGGGTCCTTGAAATGGGTCTGCGTCGGCCTGGTGTTCCTACATTTCATTCCAGTTGGTGGAGTTCAACGCCGTCTTTGTATTCCTTCAAAGACTAATTATATAAATGTGGGTAACGGCGGAACAACCTTTCTTCAAAGCAAGCATCCATTTTGTTATCTCCTCCTGCTTCCTCTTGGCAAACCAGTTAGAGTTGCAAGTATACGTCACCAACTGGATTTGGAGTGTGGAACAACTACAGCATGTGCAGTCGGCGCGCTTGCTATGCGTACAGTCCGCGTGGTTTTTATTTTTATGCGCGGATGTCCACTCGGGGTCCTTGTGGACCTGAGCGGATGACGATATTTACGTCACGCCGACTAAAGCGGACGCTGAAGGTATGAATTCGCCTGTACAGACGCATCACAAGCTTTAAATATAGATATTGTTTATTCCTCTGGAATTGTTGTAATGCTCGTTTCCACTGACCAAAAATCAAAGTTTAAAAGTGATAACGTTGTGGTTCTTGCAGACTTTGTTAATGTAGAAGTGGCCTTCGCCCCTGTAAAAGTGTTATTTAATAATAATGAAACTAATGAGAACAAACATAAATAAAAAAACTCTGAATGGTTTGACAAAAATGTTATTGAGGGTTGATGTGGCATGGTCGGTCACAGAGTGCTCTATAAGTCAAAACCCATATTTATGATTAGGGCCGCACCACTAAGCATTGATTACTCAAATTGTATAAGCATAGTGAGTAAGTTCCTGGTCATAGTTAATGAATTATGACCGGGAGGCACATATTTAAATTGTTGTGACTGTGTGAAAAGATGATGAACAAATGCATTTTACAGGTAAAATATGGGACTTGACATGTAGCAGGTGCACTCGACTGCACTGTAACTGTACGGAGGAGTGAATAATATATTTCCCATAATTAAAAGTGAAAATATCAGTAATAATGTTGAGTATTTATAAAAGCAACAACTCAGAGTCGACTTGAAAATTCTGGTTCAGGTCCAGCCCTTATTATGGCATAAATATAAAGTGGGTGTAACATGATATGATGAACAAAGTTCAGTAATCCAGTTGAGCTCAAATTAAATGGTGTACACTTCCATCCAACATATCTTTTGTTTTTATGACCTCTTAGGCTATTCTGTGATCTACTTGCTTACTTTACTTCACACTTTGATACATTTTGTAGTATGACTTGATTTGACTTGTCTTCTGTGTAATCGATTCATTACTTAAAGCCTGTTTGGATGTGTTTTTCGTCTCCAGTGTACACCTGCGCGTGGAGGAGAAGATCTCGCTGACTTGCGGTCGCGACGGCGGCCTACAGAACATGGAGGTGCTGGGCATGGTCACGCTGCGAGTCTCAGACGACAAGAGCGGACGCATCCGCCTCATTATCAACAACAATGACAACAAAGGACTGCAGCTGCAAGTAGGTCGACCTCGTATTATAAGCATTCCCTGGAGACGATGATATGCCACACGACAGTATAGCTTATGGTTTTATTATTTTTTTTTGTTAGAGGATGCTACAATGTGATACAATCACCTTTTTGTCTCTTCTCAGACACATCCCAATGTGGACAAGAAGTTGTTCACAGCCGAGTCAGTGATTGGCCTGAAGAACCCAGAGAAGTCCTTCCCTCTCAACAATGATGTTGGTGTGCTGAAGTGGAGACTACAGACCACAGACGAGGCCCTCATACCTCTAACCAGTAAGTGCCAATCCATGTGCTCTATCTGGGGACTGGTGGAGTAAAGGCAGTTTGATGTTTATTTCAGCCTTTGTGGTATACACATTTGACAGTCTTTGTACCGTGAAGACACTAATGCGATTGATAATGTGACAATATAACTGTGTTGTTCCTTCCACAGTAAACTGCTGGCCTTCAGAGAGTGGTACTGGCTGTGATGTCAACATCGAATATGAGCTGCAGGAGGATAGCCTCGAGCTCAACGACGTGGTCATCAGCATCCCTGTACCGTGAGTACATCTACTGAACAAATGTAGAAGCTTTGAATGAGTTAATGTTGTGGGTTATTGATGCATTAAAGCAGCAGTAGGCAGGTTGGAGCCATGCTAACTATGATTAAAAAAAAAGAAGTTATTTTTATAAAACGGTCACTATATCCTGACAGTAGTGCATCAGACAGGTAATCTGAAAAAAATCATGTGCCTCTGTGTTCTCTGGTGTCCTCCGGTGCTCCTAATGGCATCTGCAAGATTTCAGACCGGAGGAAAACAACTAATCAGAGCCGAGCTGGAGCCTTGTTGTCTCTGAGCAGCTGTCAATCACTTGTGAAATAGGCATTACAGTAACAGAATATTAATTCATATTTGATCAGCGCTGCCTAGTTTGATCGGAGTTTGCGAGTGATTGACAGCTGCCTCTGTTAAATGAACAGCCATTTGGAACGCTCTCTATCTGAAGTGGCCTGTGATTGGTCAAAGTCTCCCACACGTTCTAAATTTCCTAAAGCCTGAAAACAGAGCCATGAGGAGGTGCAGAAGTCTAGTTTTCTCCCAGAACACTTGAATTACAACATGCTGAAAAATTATGAAATTTTTGCCCAATGATGCCAAAAATATTCTGCCTACTGCCACTTTTAATAGTGACAGTTTGTTGTAGTAGTTGATACACACTGTCCTCGGACCTGAGATCAACGATCTCTAAAGAAATAAGTTCCGTTAAAACAAATTGCGTGAAGGTGTTATCTTGTTAACTTTGACAGCCCTAGTTTATATGTATGTGTTGAGATCTTTGTGTTTTCCCGTTCCTCTGCAGGTCTGGTGTGGGAGCTCCTTTGATCGGCGATCTGGACGGAGAGTACAAACATGACAGCAGGCGAAACATTCTGGAGTGGTGCTTACCCGTCATCGATGCCAACAACAAGACCGGCAGTCTGGAGTTCAGCATCGCCGGACAGCCCAATGACTTCTTCCCTATCAACGTGTCCTTTGTGTCCAAGCGCAACTACTGCGACATCCAGGTGGGTTCCTGAAAAGAAGTCTTACCTGTCATGGTTTCTATGTGTGATTGGAATCTTTTAAGCGAGCCACTGAGTTTAGAATTTGCTTACTTACTTACTTACGATCCTATTTCTAAACATGAGTCACTGTGGCTCTAAAATAGTTTTAGCAGTCAGTTAAAAATGAACACAAGGTGACATTTTCCTGCTGATTATGTATGTCCCGTCTTTGTAGTGTATTTAGTCCAATATAACAACAATTAGTCGATCAAACGATTAGTTGCTTCGGCAGAAAATTATTAAAATTAAGAACTATTTTTTGCTAATCAATGAATTGTTTCAAGATATTCGTCTATGACGCTCAATATCTATAGAGCGCTTACACATCTTTATCGTTGGTTCGTCGTTCAGCTCCAGCAGCCGCATCGCAGCCGGAAATATTACAGCTTGCCTTATTAATATTATCAGGTTCCCTATTAGCATTAAATCTAAAATATTGCCAAATGGGCGCTTTTGCTTTTCGCTTTGACACCAAATCCTCCGCCTGATAGTTTTGTCGGTCAGCTCTCCTTACTCTCGTCATGTGATAAGTGAAATCTATTGTCTATATTTGTAGCATCTGACAGCATGCTTAGTATTTTACAAATAATGTTTTTTAATTTATTCGATGAATGTGGGCGCTGATGAAAATGAACTAAATGGGTTCTATTTCAATAAAAAAAAAGCAATACAACGGTGGGGACAGTGGGCAAGTAATAGGGCTGGGGCAACACACCTCTCTCCTAATTTGATACTATCATGATACTTAAATACCAATTTGATATGTATTGCAAGTATATGAAGTATTGCGATTCCACAATAAATCGTAAATATTACTTATATCACTTTTTTAACACTAAACCATGGGAAAAAGTTGAATCATACACTTCTACGGACTTTTACTTCGGAAATATCTATATTAATACCATAAAAATGCTTGATTTTCAGCATGTATGAGAGTCAGAGATGTCCTGATGTCAATTATTTATTATTTTCTTTCCAGCAACCCAAAAATAAAAGAATAAAGACATTTCCCTCACAAATTAGTGATATTTTCGTTTTAATTTATAAGGGACATGTAATGTTTTATACTTCTGGTGAATTTAATTTAATGAATCTTATTTCCATATATGTATTTTGTATATACAGTTCCCTTTGTTAACACCTTATTTTGAAAGCCGGACGTAGGCACACGTGTATACTTCCTCTAACTTCTCCAAGTCCGTCTCTAGCTCTCCCGTCAGCTCCGTTCTCTTTATACATCCGTGGTCAGCTCCATCGGGGCCGTTTGAATACATTTAACATAAATGTCAGTATATGGGTGCTCTACAGTCGTAGCGTCGGCCCACTTGACCACGGAGATGAGAGCGACGGACGGCTCGACCGCACGTTACCGCGATACGATAACGTTTCCTGTCCATGACAGAGTTAGCATGCAGCTTTAGCCATGATGTCTAGCTCTGCTCTTCCTATCAATGTGTGAAACCCAAAGTGTTTCCATACTTTGGGTTTCCAGCACGCTATATCGTCAGATATTAGTTTGATATGTCATTATCAATATATATATTGATCGATAAATACCAAGGAATTGCAGTACATAAATGCCAAACTAGGTTTGAGGTAATTTAAAAACCGTGAATATGTTGCATAGTTTGTCCACCAGAGAGCACTGACAAGTTAATTTTTACATTGTAAAATGAAACTCACCTATATCGATAACAGTATTGGCCTCATAAACCCAGTGTTGTTCAGGCTAAAGAAATGTCATGGATACATAACAAAAGTAAAACAGTTGAACTGTCACATGATAGTGCTCAGTAATGTTCTTTATGATAAACTACTTACACGCTGTTCATTTTTTCTTTGGGGGGGGGGCG
>CAKALU010067549.1:0-12189 GCA_916700995.1 Hozukius guyotensis | reverse complement strand
CCCCCCCCCCCCCCCAGGTTACCAAAGCGACTTACGTCGATGGCGACAGCTCTGTTAGATTCTCCTCAGAAACCTCCTTCCTTGTCGACAAATACGAAATCCTGTAAAAAATATTCAAAGAAAAACAACAAAATCAAAAAAAAAAATCACCAACAAAAAAAAGTCCAAATCTATGCTACAGAGAAAGATTGAAGATTTCTTGCCTGCCCACCCTGTATACTATTTCAGAGACTGTGTACATCGACGGGACTACGTCAGCCCTCTGGCAAAGCCTCTTCCTGTGGTGGAGCAGAGCAGCGGTGGTGTATTTATATGTTTGTATGAGAGAGGATCATCTATATATAGAGTTAATTGAACAGGAAACACACGAAAAAAAAGAAAACTACACTGATGCTGTTGTGTTCGCCAAGCAGAACTGTAAAGAGGACTTCAGGCTAAGTAGAGGATGACTGCGGGGGGTGCAGGAGAGACCAGCGGCCGTCTCCTCGTCAGTCTATCGTTAAAACCCTGCGAGGAGCGGACCTGAGGCCACCGTATCAGCCTCCCACTAGAATGAGCGCTGGTAGTCTAGCATCCTCCACACCCTTTCTTCTCCAGTCACATTGCAATGGTTCATTGATAACGGGGTTCTTGCTTTCTTTCTTTTCAGATTTTTCTTATCCATAATAACTGCAGAGTTGTAACAGTCTCAATCATTATAAGCCTGTCACTCTTTAATCGTTAAACTATTGTGATTTGGTATCTCACTTCAGATGATTTTTTTTTTCTCTTTCTCGTGAGGACACTGAGTTTTTGTAGAGGTAACACTTCGCTGAAAAGCAAAAAATATGGCTCTGTGCTCAGTATATTGTCTGTACTGTCTGCGGTTATCAGCCTCCCTTTAATTTTAACTGCTATTTTTTTACCGTTTGCTGTATAATTTGTCATTGTTTACCACTAATCTGGATATTGAAATTTTGACCGTGAAGAGCCGGACTTTGTAAGGAATTTTTCAGCTGCAGGGGCAAAGTTACCGAGTAAAATACATTTGACCGTTGCATCTGTGGAACTCTTTCTCGTGATCTTTTTTGTAACACCATTGCAACCACTCCTCACTTTGTCAGGAAGCCGTGATTCACTCTGGTCCATTTAAATCCAGCGATCAGCCCTCAGATATCACAGAGTAAAAAAAGTACTTTGAACGCGGCCCAGAAACAACATCCAAGCCCTTAAACTAACATCCCACAAGAGCGTTTTTAGATCTGAGATCGGAGTGGATGTGTGCTGGCGTGATGGTGGAAATCCACACACACACAGACCAGGGATCAGAGACCGACCCACTCCCGTCACAATCTAAGGTGAGCAGAGAGAGACTACTGGAGCCCTCGCAGTAAACTCTGCTACTGTAACAACCCCTGTTCATCCACCCAGTCATCCTTTACTTACATTCTCATAGCACATCAACATTATTCAAGATATAACATTTGTCTTTCATGTTCTTGTTTTGTTTTTGTTTTTTTCTTCTTCATTTGTACTCCCCAAATTTCAATTTAGCAATGGTTGTGTGGATGTGGGGTTGAAAATGACTAGATTGAGCATTTTTAACTAAATTACTGAAGGGGAATCTTAACATTCCAGTGTACAATTAGAAAAAAAGAATCTTTAATGGAATAAAATGTATTATTGAAAATGTAAGTCTGACTTGGATTTTTGTGTTGGTAATGCACTTAATTAGCACCAGGAATTTACCCAGTTGGGAATCATCAATAATGCAAGAATGTATTATAGTGCTAGCTCTCTCTGACTCTGGGCATTTTATGAGTTTGGTTCCATCAGGCAGAATTTGTTTATATTTTAATGGTATTTAGCATTGAGTTGATTGCAATTACATTGATTAAGAATTGAATATGATATAAGAGAGAAGCAGTCAGAGATGGTCTATGACGCTACAGTTACAGTGTCTGGCTAAATGAGCCACCCGGATACATACTTTTTTGAGACCCCCGGCGATCCCGATGGACTTAGCAGGTTCAGTTTTAGAGCTAGAGTGAAGGCACAGATATCATATGAAACTAGAAAACATAAGGAGCATTGGTAACAATCATGCACTGCTAGCTTGTCGGAAAGGAGAATAAAAAACACTCTAAAGTTGGGTTAAATTTTGGTGAGGAAAAACTGGCATGGCCATTTTCAAAGGGGTCCCTTGTTCTCTGACCTCAAGATATGTGAATGAAAATGGGTTCTGTGGGTACCCACGAGTCTCCCCTTTACAGACATGCCCACTTTATGATAATCACATGCAGTTTGGAGTAAAAACCATGCAGTTTTTTTAACGCATAAATAAATGTGTTATTTTCACCTATACTAAAATGGTGTATTTGAATGTTTCTGTAACTGGGGTCCCTAAACAGTCTTGGAATTACATAAATTGTGTCTCACTGCAAAGCTGAGACTCTTGTGGATTCAATGAGCCCAACTGTATTAATGTGTGATGATGTTAGTCCCCATCATTCATTGTAATGAGACCATTTTTTGAAATTTGACCTCACCACCTCCAATCGCCAAAAAATACAATTCTTGCAGAAATCTCAAAATGTCAAAAGTTTTTGACACCAAATCACGACATGTCTTTTTCTATGGTGTTCCTCAAGGTCTTGGTGTCTTAATGGGGTATTTTGGAGGGATTATTGATCATTTTGTATCAATTCTTGAGTGGTAAAATATGGTTAAATTTAGCACCAAATCTGTGTATAGCAAATGGTATCAACTACCAAAATTGCTGCAACAACTTATGAGACACAATAGAGCATGGGAATGGCAATTAATGACTAGAACAACTTGACACACAGTGCTGAGCAGCATCTCAAATTAATCTCCAGGTTCCCAGCTTTCAGATGACGAACACCACTTCTATGTGACATCTACTGCTGACCTGCTATCTCCCACTAAACATCCCCTGTACCCCCCTAAAAAAGGTTAAAAACTAGTCTTTTGTGGGTCTCAGAGGGTTAACTATACAAAACATGTATTTCCTGCATGAACTCAATTTACATTTGAGGTATTTTTTTATTTTTTTGTGTCTTATGTGATGACTAACCACAGTCAAAGTCACAGTCGGATTTAAGCTCTCAGAATGACCCATCCTGTCTGGTCACGCGAGACGTCATTCATTGGCATTAACTGTACGGGTCACAGAAGCCAGACTAAACATGGAGCGGTGAGCCACAGGTTGTTTCTACATGCATGACTCATGTCTGAGCTTTATAGAACCACTGAAGTACAGGCACCTTTAGTAACTCACGCTGGTTCACAACCCTTTTGGCGTGTAACCCTCTTACGTCAAGCATTATAGATGTTTTAGTTACTTTGGCTTCAGGATTACATCATTACATGTTGATGTGATATTAGCCGTTTGTGTGCTTTTTTGGAAATTATGCAAAGGCGTTAATAGGGGAAAATAACAATTGTCCAATAAATATGAAAAGCTGTTCCCGTGGAAAGGCTATCATTTACTTATATTGACCCTATAAACAATTTAAGGTTTACTGATATCTGGTCCGACCCATGGACTAGGAGGTCGCCGCCTAACAGCAAACGTAGATATGAGTCATAATAAACTGCTTACACAGAGGAAGGCTTGATGGAAAACCATGTAGAAAACGTGATGGAAATATGACATTTCTGTTCTGTTTATGTATTAATGTAAGGAAGATCACAGCCTCCTCATTTATCTTGTATTGATACACCAACTTTTCCACCTCAGCCAAGTGTAAAAAATGTATTTTTGGTGTTTACACATTTTTTTTGTGCAAATTGAAGATTCATTCAGGTGGAGGGAAACGTACTTAAAGGACCAGTGTGTAACATTTCAGGGGATGTATTTATTAAATATAATATTCATAACTATGTTTTCATTAGTGTTTAATCACCTGAAACTAAGAATTGTTGTGTTTTCGTTAGCTTAGAATGAGCCCTTCATATCTACATAGGGAGTCCCCTTCACGAAATCCACCATGTTACCTGAAGGCAACCGTAGTTCTCCGACAAGCTTGTGAATCTAACGTGAGCCGCAGAGTGTAAAACTGTGGTACCACCAGCCGCTGTCTGACTTCCGTTGCTACTAAAGTAGTGTTATTATGGTGAGGATGGACTCTGAGCGAGGCGAACAGTGTTTTTTGCATTCGGCGGCTCACGTTACCGCAGTCTTGGAAAGGGAGAAGTGAGCGGAGGGGTACTCAGGTGGCTGCAATCAGCAACCACACCACTACATGCCGCCAAATCCTACACACTGAAATTTGAAGGATAATTGTCTTGTTGGACTCATTATCTGAGTTTGTTTTGTCTTGCTTTAATAGGAAATTTGTGTGCAAAATGTGTTTTGAGTGTGACCCATACTTTTGATTTGATTACATATTTTTGGCTGTATTTTTGGTTAAATACAGCCAGATTTAATTTGATAAAAATGAATTGATGGGTTGTGTTTAGGCTATCCGGGATAAATCTCAATAATTTCCAATATTTTTCTTTTAAGTGACATGGTAGAAATTCTGATTATTCTCCTGTCTGGCGCCCAAACATTATTTTGGATATCTTGGGGTTATACCTACGCTACAAGTGTCTTCACTGACATTGAGCAGGTGACTGTGAACAAAGATGGTTTTATACGGCTTACAGCTCTTGTCATGTGTTTGTGTTTTTGCAGCAGCATGGGGTCAAAGGTCAAACAAACACTTCTTCAAATGTCAAAAACAGTCTCTCTTATACCTTTAGTCACATTAGGTCTCATTTTATGTCAGAATTTATTGGAGTATAAATGATCTTTTTGCTGTGTGGCACAGTGCACTGCAGAGGGAGTGTTATATGATCTTTCCATACAGATGGGCTGTGGGACAGAAGAACAGCCATGAAGATGAGGCGAGTTGAGACGCTGCGGCCCAACAGATGGGTAAATGCTGGGAGATGAAGATGAGTGTGTGTGTGTGGGGGGCTTTAAAGGGTCAGACGGGGCGAGTTCAAGAGAGCTTACCAGCACCCATATTTGGACTGTGGGGTGTTGTTAGAGGAGGGGTGGGGGGTGTTAATAGCAGCCCTCCAGTCATAAAACGAGGGTGTGTCTGTTACGAATGAATGAGCAGGCTGATTAGCTTTGTAAAGGGTCTCAGAGGAGGGAGAGGGAGAGGGGAGAGCAGGGCGACGGGGCGCCGGGGGCAGACACTGTTGTCTTTGGCATGTTAAACACACAGCGAGCAGAGCAGCAGAGCAGCAGAGCACACGGCCCATTCACTTTGGATGTTTTGACTGGATTTGGAATCAGAGGGTCGACTGATAGGAGTTTTGTCGAAGGCTGTTTTAACTGGATGGAGAGCGGAGTTGGAAAAGTTTGGTAACGTCTCATCTTTGTTTCCGTCTCTACTCACCCGGAGTCAAGGATGATGCTCAAGAAAGTACGATTCAAGGTAGGAAAATACGCCTTTTTGTGTGTGTGACTGTCATCATGTTGTGACTAGATGCATTCAGTTGGATGACAGGCCACACCATCACCAGTGTAGTTTCTATAGGAACCCTATTTACAGAAATAGTACCACTCAGCTTTAAACTGAGAAAGTTCTAACCTGATACACACACACCGTTCAGGTCTGAACTTATTATTCTACCATATAGGATAACGCGTAAAGTTTTGTCTCCATGCTCTATTTACACATCTAATATGTGACATTTTCAAAACTCAACCTTGAGCTAACACAGCAGTGTCTGGCTTCTCCTTCCTGGTAAAAAAAAAAAAAAACCCTCTGGCTCACAGGAAGTGATGTGTTTTACTTTATGTGGGAGAAACACATGGGCAGTAATATAACCACGCTAACTAAACCGAGAAAGGAAAAGAGCATCCATCAGAGAACTGACTACAACACACTCTGTGAGTGATATGTGATCCCTGTGAAGCATTGAGGAAAGGTACCACAACCAAACATCAAATATAAAAAAATAATAATAAAGAAATACATGACCGATTACCAATCTGACCATCTCTGTATCCAGTTCAACCATGTTGAATAACTGCAAAACCACCTGTAATCCACATCGCCTTTAAGAAAACCAGCCACATGTGACCGAACAAAGCCGTGTTGGCTCTTCAGTAGCAGCCCTGTCTGCAGTTCAAAGGGAGAAGCTGCTGCTCAGTCTGTGTGGTGACACTGAGGTGATAATTAGAGCACAGAAGTGTCAATAATATAATAAAGTTGTATTCAGTGTTGTCCATTAATTCATCTTTTACCATACTTACATGTCCTAAATGATAAAGTGGTGGAATCTGACTGTGTATTAGACTGTAGCCTACATTACATCTACGATATATTTGTTCAGCTCTGATGGGGACAAAACACAGCAGAAGCAACTGAAGATGAAAAATATAGTTGAAGATTTCAAAATATATTCAAACATAGAGACATGATTGTAAACTCACAGTCTGATCCAGTAATAATGTGTTTGGTGATTTAAAGGTTAAATAGAGTAGATGATAGGCTATTTGGAGCTTGGCTCAACAGCATTCAGTGACTTTATTTCAGCTACTTCAACAAATGTAGTACATTTAAACACAGTCAGTGAAATGCTGTTAAAACACGTAAAAAACCCCAACTCACTTTATAACTCCATTCTGCAGCTGCACCACCATCCTGCTCACTCACAAATATTAACATATGATCTACAATATTATTATGTTCCATCAGTGCGACCAATCACACCGTACCGCTTCTCAGCCAATCCCAGCGTGATAAATTACTTGTCGCGAAGGAGGCTAAATAACGCTCCAAACTAAATTTTGGCGAGGAAAAACTGGCATGTCCATTTTCAAAGGGGTCTCTTGACCTCTGACCTCCAGATATGTGAATGGAAATGGGTTCTATGGGTACCCACGAGTCTCCCCTTTACAGACATGCCCACTTTATGATAATCATATGCAGTTTGGGGCAAGTCATAGTTAAGTCAGCACACTGACACACTGACAGCTGTTGTTGCCTGTTGGGCTGCAGTTTGCCATGTTATGATTTGAGCGTATTTTTATGTTCAAATTTTTTATTGGCACAAAAAGTACAATGAAGCAGTACAACTGTAAAGAAATGATTTTTTACATGTTTGAAACAGTGTTATCCTAGACCCGTATATCCTAACCCCCCCTGCTCCTCTTTGTAGTGATGGAGGTAATGTGATACACATGGAAAATTTGGTGATGTACACATGGAATTACATTGAATAATCCCAGAGAACGGAAAACAAAAAGGAAATAAATACATAAATAGATGGATAAAAGAAATAACAATAATAATAGTGAATGGATCGAAAAGGAGTATATATACCTACACACACCTATATATAGATTTGAGCATATGTTTATGCTAAATGCAGTACCTGTGAGGGTTTCTGGACAATATTTGTCATTGATTTGTATTATTAATGGATTTCCAATAATAAATATATACATTTTGCATAAAGCAGCATATTTGCCCACTACCATGTTGATAAGAATATTAAATACTTGACAAATCTCCCTTTAAGGTACATTTTGAACAGATAAAAAATGTGCGATTAATTGCGATTAAATATTGTAATCGATTGACAGCCGTACTTCAAACATTTACCTTTTGTTTTTCATCAATCCACCATTGTGCCTTTCAGAATAAAAGCTATAAACTTCTTTACAGACATTAAGAACAAAAGAACCCTCACACATATTCATAAAACTTAGAACACAACAAAAATACTCAACATTAGCTGTCAGTTGCTTTACGTGTGTGAAATATTACCCATTGACAACAACATTGTTTCTCTCATGTACGTTTTATCTTATTCAGTGCATTTAGTCTGGAGACTTTACAAAGCAGAGCCCTGCAGCCTCAAGAGATGATGGTGCACCACTGTGATCTCTGCAGGAGGTAGACAGCCTGCAGGGGTCACAGCAGGGGGGTGTCAGAGTAACTGTGGGCCATTTATTACTGTTAACGTAGCAGCCAACCATGATCACGTCATTACTGTCACAACTGGCAGTGACGGCGTACTGTAAGTTCAGATGCCACAGGACATATAGTGAATGAGACTGAATGGAGGGTCATCCACAGTTGTTTCATGTCATTTACACTCTCACCTGTTAGTGGCAGCTGTTGTTGTCGTCCACCGAGAGGTGACGCTTTTCCCGCGCAGCGTGTCAGAGAGAGAGTGAGGAAGAGGGGCAGGTATCCTAGAAGAGAGAGTGACAGCAAGCAAGTAAACAAAAGCAAATCAAGAAAGAAGTGGAGGGTTCTTCAGTAGCTTTTTACCTCCGCCAATTATGTTTTTGGTTCGGTTTGTTGGTTTGTTGGTTTGTTTGTTAGCAGGAATTACAGAAAAACTACTGGCCCGGTTTTCATGAAGCTTGGTGGAAGGATGTAGCAAGGGCCAAGGAAGAACTCATTACATTAAAGAGCAGATCCGAATCATGGGGCTGATATACGCATTGCAGTACGTTTCACTTGTGGAAACGGCCTCTCTGAGTGCCCTTGTTTAGTGATTTTATATAATATATAATGTACCTAATAAGCCCCCATGGTTTGTTGAATATACATAGTGAAATGGTGCAGATGAGATTCATCATTGTATGTGCACTTCTGTCCTCAGTAAAAGCGACAAATAGTAAATTCAAATTCAGCAGTGCATCACGCACAGCAGTTAGAGCATTCTCTGTCTAAGGTGAACTCACCAACAGTCTCTGACCTTGACTTCGGGAACTCATGCAGTAGCTTACACTGTGCAAAAGTGAACTATTAGAGCTATGATACATGTATTCTTAGCATCACATAGATCCTTTGAAAATGGTTCTACATAAAGGCCTACGTAGAACTTGGAGGCATGGTTTATACTTTTCTATATATTCTATAAAGGACCAGAAATGTTTTTTAAAAAAAGGAGCCATTAGCCCCTTTTCCACCGCAGGAACTTTTCCCCCGGAACTAGGAACCTTTTGAGGAACTCATTGCGTTTTGACTGCAGGGACCAGGGTCTAAATTAAGTTCGGGGGAGATTTTATGGGGCCTTTTATCCCCACCCAAAAGGCCCTGGCCGGGGAGGTAGTACTTTCTGAAAGTACCAGAACTTCCCTGCTGTGACCACCAGCAGTCCTTGTCCCATGTGATGTTGCTTTTTCATATGTCAGTGGACTAATTTGCATAATCTTAGCAGGTCTTTGGACCGCGGAGGAAACACAGACAACAGCTGGCTGAAGGAACTTTTTAGTTCTTTGAAAAGTAGTTCTAGTGACTAAAAATCCTGGGAACTTTTGGTGGAAACCCGGTTATTTACTTCTACTACAGTACTTCCCGGAAGGATATTGGATGAATTCTGTATCCATATGTGGAATTTCCTCTGTGTGACCATTCAAACAGCAGCAGGTCAGCTGACCACTGAACTGTCCTCAGCAGCTCTCCTCACACTGTCCTGCTACATTCTGTCTGCCACCCTCTCCTCAACATCCAGCTTCACTTCACTTTATCAATCAAATTTAAAAGAAAGATATTTTTGCAGTAGAAATTTTCAGTCATTAAAGTATTCAGTGCTTCTGAGGATCACTAAAACTCATTACCTTACTTCAGTTCACTTTAAACTTTTGAAGTTTTTAAGTTTGTTCTTAAAGTGTAATTTCAAGGGAACTTCACCTTGCTGCAAGCGTTGAAATTGTATATATATATATATTAGGTGAAATTGTTTCTAAATGACCTCAAACATACATTTGTCATTTCTGTACTGCAATTTCTTGTTACTCATTGGTAATACAGATATCAGTGGATATATCAGCCTTTAATTTTGACTGATCAAACTCCACCTTCGTAGTTCTGAAACAAGAGAATCTCTGATTCAGGGAAAGACAATGTCATCATTTTCTTATCCATATCAGAAATATTCAATCTTTGCAGGAAATAAAGTCTCTGTTGGCCTTTTTACTGTGAAGTGTTGACATCAAAACATAGTTTATCTATTGTTTATAGAAGAAGAAGCAGAGGAAGGACCGCACATCTGTGTCAATGTCCCCCATCATGGTTAATAATGTGTACTGCTGTTGCCACTGGTTGTTGAAGCAGGTTAAATGAGCAGCACTAGATGGCAGTAGTGTTCTGCTGTTTCCCTACTCTGTGTCTCAGACACCACCATAAAGAAATGATGCCTGAAGCTAAACTCTCAGTAATCCCTCAGAACAGCAGCACTCCCATACTTTTTGTCTACATAAACCACTGCTGGCCATTGTCAAAAACGGGAACAACATTTCAGCGTTGAAAGATGGAGCATGACATGAAGATTGACATGGAAGTTATTGTAGGCATACTCAGTCACTCGGCGATAGTGTTGTTCAATAAAACATTTCTCTGGTGGCACATTGTGGAGCCCACAACAGAGCTGCAGCTTCCTACAGTATATGGCCCCCGGGCTTCAGGGGCAACATGTGGGAGTCTGATCCACCACCCATCAACTGCAAACACATCCTGGCAAAAAATGATGACCCATTTCCTTCAAATCTTTACATTCCTCCCCCTCTGCCGGCCCTGAATCGCTTGGTAATTGAATTTCCATCCCGCGTGGAGACGTCCAAGCTTTTTGTTCCCTGAGTGAGATACTCCAATCATCTCAAAGGATCAAGTCAGCGCCCATCGAGGCCTTTGATGTTCATAATGAGCGCTTCCCTCGGCTCAGCCCTGCAGCGCTGCACTGTATGTTTCTATAAAGGCGTTAGGATTTGAATGGGTGCGTGGGTGCTGGTGTGGTGCAGGGGAGGAGGGGAGCAGAACCAAATATGCTTTTCATTAAAGATGAAAGGAGAGGGAGCTTTTACTGTGTCTGACGTCTGTTTATGCTAAGTGTGAGGGTGTGAGTGTGTGAGTGTGTGTGTGTGTGTTCACATAAAAGAGAGATTTACCTTTGACCCCCAGTGATGTGCGGTTACCTGGAGGCTCGTCCACGTAGTGTGACTGCATGTCTGGTGCCTTTTTACTGCATCGACAACACGGATTATGAGGCTCAGTGTCGTGTTGGTTAGCATCTTTCCATCCAGACAGATGCTGAAGGGGAAACGTAAAAGGCAATCTTATATGCACTTTGTATATATTCATTGCATGCATATTAAAGCTGCTCAAGGAAATCTTGCACATATTCAGCTCAGAAGTTTTAACTCCGAGCTCAGTACAAATCCTGTGATGGTGTATACTGTTCACCAGCCACGCCAGTCTGCACTGATTTATAGATTTAAATTATATTACCAACGGATCAAATGTTTAATGTGAAAGGTGTCGCTCATGGTGAGAAAGCACCGAACTCTGTAGTACCCCTAAGCTCTACTGAACTCTTTAGCCTCAATTTGGTCAAAGGTACCCAGTGAAGTTTTTGGCCAGTAGTAATGTTAAGGAGCAATGTTTTTTATGAGTGGGCCCCCGTTTTGTTTGTATTGTATGAGGGGTGGAAGTAACAAAAATGCATTGATAAAAATAGAGGTGATGAAAATGCATTTGAATTGAAAAATGGAGTGATAAATGATCAAGTGGTTTCATTCATTTTAAAGCCGATTTAACTAAAACAGTCGTGATATGATGAAAACGGAGCCACGTTTCATCATTTTCCCCATCTTTACATAACGTTCATCATTCATCTTTCATAACACAAAATTGTCATTTATCATTTAAGGAAAAGGAGGTGACAAAGGAAGTAACAAAAGTAACAAAAAATAATTGAAGAAAAGAGAGGTGTTAACGAATTAATAATGGTAGTGATGAAAATGTATCCACCCATCCATTATTTGTAACCGCTTATCCTATTCAGGGTCGCAGGGGGGCCGTAGCCGATCCCAGCTAACGTTGGGCGAAGGTGGGGTACACCTCGGACAGGGCTGTCAAATCGATTAAAACATTTAATTATGATTAATCGCATGATTGTCCATAGTTAATCATGATTAAACACACACTTATTATCTGTTCAAAATGTACCTTAAAGGGAGATTTGTCAAGTATTTAATACTCTTATTAACATGGGAGTGGGCTAATATGCTTTCTTTGTGCAGATGTATGTATATATTATTATTGGAAATCAATTAACAACACAAAACTATGACAAATATAAGTGGTCATGTCTTTAAAGGGGAGACTCGTGGGTACCCATAGAACCCATTTTCATTCACATATCATGAGGTCAGAGGTCAAGGGA
>CAKALU010067548.1:0-10852 GCA_916700995.1 Hozukius guyotensis | reverse complement strand
CCCCCCCCCCCTCCTCCCAGGCGTCTAGCAGGCCTCTTCCTCTGCAACCTCGAGGGAGGAGAGAAACGTCTGAAGCCCGATGAGTGCCAACTGGGCCGACTGGGCCGACTGGGAGGGTAGAGGAGAAGAGGATGCTGGGTAAAAAGAAAAAAGGCCTCTTCCTGTCTCTAATGGGATTCACGTGAGGGTGTCGGACCTGGCCGAGCTCTTTGTTCTCTGTCTGCTGGGCGTTGGCGGCAACTTTCGCCCTCAGTGACGCGGCTCTGTGTCTTAAACAGCGTTTACTATGGACAGGGTTTGATTGACAGCCCTGGTGTTAATGCTTAATATTAACGGGTGTTATTTTCCATTATTCTGTATTTGTTTCTTATTGTGAATAAATCTGATGAAAGACTAAATGTTTCGCTTCACTTTTAAAAAAGAGCTTTCTGCAGTTTAATCTGGAACTATTTCATATATATTTGGTGCTTTAGTCTAAAGATGCATTCAGACGCAGCCATCAGCCAATCCGTTATGGTTCAGTAGCCGGCCCGGTCCATGATAGGCCCTGGTTCAGTAACCGGCCCGGTCCATGATAGGCCCTGGTTCAGTAACCAGCCCGGTCCATGATAGGCCCTGGTTCAGTAATAAGTGAGTCCACAGTTCGCTCCGGGCCGATATCACACACTCACAGGCAAAATCTCTAAACCTCGGCCCTCTGAAAACACACAGCCGACCAGCCGACCAGCCGACCAGCCGACCAGCCGACCTGCCGACCACACAGTTCACCACAAACTGGTTCAACCACCAGACCAAGTTTACTCTAGAGGTTAAATCTGTATACGTAGAGTATCTGAGCTCTGGTTTAGTATCCTGATCTACTCTCTATAGTATCCTGATCAGCTCTCTATAGTATCCTGATCTGCTCTCTATAGTACCCTGATCTGCTCTCTATAGTATCCTGATCTGCTCTCTATAGTATCCTGATCTGCTCTCTATAGTATCCTGATGTTCTCTATAGTATCCTGATCTGCTCTCTATAGTATCCTGATCTGCTCTCTATAGTATCCTGATCAGCTCTCTATAGTATCCTGATCTGCTCTCTATAGTATCCTGATGTTCTCTATAGTATCCTGATGCTCTCTATAGTATCCTGATCTGCTCTCTATAGTATCCTGATGCTCTCTATAGTATCCTGATCTGCTCTCTATAGTATCCTGATGCTCTCTATAGTATCCTGATCTACTCTCTATAGTATCCTGATCAGCTCTCTATAGTACCCTGATCTGCTCTCTATAGTATCCTGATCTGCTCTCTATAGTACCCTGATCTACTCTCTATAGTATCCTGATCTGCTCTCTATAGTATCCTGATGACGGACAGATGAGCAGCTGAATAAACTATAAACTCTTTTCTGCTTTTTGGCTTCGCAGTCGTCCATCAGCTAGTTCTAACCCCCCCCCACACACACACACACACACACACACACACACACACACACACACCTCCACCTCCACCCGACTCCAGCCTTCAGCCTTCAGCCTTCAGGCTGTCTGAGTAAGTCATCATACAGGAGGCTGAAACAACAGAGAGGCTGCTGGGAGAATGTAATGGAAGCTGGTCTGTGTGTTAGCTGGGTGGGGGGGGACTCGTACTCTCTAATGGACGACTTCACTTCAGATTAATCTCAAAGCCTGCAGGGGGACACTTAATTACTCCAACATTAACTGTGAGCACATGTTGAAATAAATGTGAAGTAAATGTCATTTAAATGAGCAGTTAGCCGTAATGTTAAAGATATAGTGAAGAATGTAAATAAGAAGACGTCAAGAAATCATCATGCAGGTTTAATGCTCTATAAATAGATCTATAGCGGTCAAATCATTAATGCTCTATAAATAGATCTATAGCGGTCAAATCATTAATGCTCTATAAATAGTTCTATAGTGGTCAAATCATTAATGCTCTATAAATAGTTCTATAGTGGTCAAATCATTAATGCTCTATAAATAGATCTATAGCGGTCAAATCATTAATGCTCTATAAATAGTTCTATAGTGGTCAAATCATTAATGCTCTATAAATAGTTCTATAGTGGTCAAACCATTAATGTTCTATAAATAGTTCTATAGTTATTTTCTGCTGTGAAAACAACCTCAGAACTAGTAATACTGAGTTTAAGCCTTGTGACATCAAACTGAGTTAATTTAACTCAATGACGTCCACAGCAAGTAACGCAGACTGACGGTGTTCCGTACACTTCTTGCCGCTCAGTGCCGCCTCAGGGAGGCAGAGATCACTCCTCTGGTGCATGTTTGTGAGCTCTCCTCTGGAGCCTGTTTGTGAGCTCTCCTCTGGAGCCTGTTTGTGAGCTCTCCTCTGGAGCCTGTTTGTGAGCTCTCCTCTGGTGTCTGTTTGTGAGCTCTCCTCTGGTGTCTGTTTGTGAGCTCTCCTCTGGAGCCTGTTTGTGAGCTCATTCAACGAGGGAATATCCGTTAGACAGTCGACACTTTGACTGGTGTCTTTTGGACTAATAGTTTTTGAGAGCGTCTCGAGATAACTTCTGTTATGATTTGACGCTATATAAAAATAAATTGAATTGAATTGAATTGAGAGAAGTTACGCCTCCGCCTGTGAAGATTATTAAGCTTAACGGTACAGAGTGCATAACATGATTTCAACAGAGTTAAAAATGTCAAAATATTCTATTGATGTAATAGACGTTAACTTTATTGACCTTTTATTAAATAACGCTGCTGTAACGTAAAAGTGGATGCAGGATTACTTGCAAACAGTGTCTGTGTTGACAGACTTGCTGCAGTAAGCAGTCAATGCGCACCATTGATGTTAAAAAATTCCCGTTTCAAAGCATTTATTCAACAAAGGGTAATATATTATATATTTTATTATAATATAATATATTTAACAACTTGTGATAGCACAATATGCACGACCTGGAAGTATTTATTCAGCGATCAGCGAAAAACGGTCATCTGTACGTTATACGAAATATAGTTACAGTACATTACCATGGAATAAGAATTAATATTTATTTCTGTGATTGTTGGAAAGAAGTAAGAAACCACATCTCACCTGCACTTCTGGCGAAGCTGAGGAAAGCTCAATGGAGTCTCCAAACGCCGCCATAGACAGTCGAACCAGGTTTCGAAGCATCTGCCGATGTTCTGCGTCGGGCCCCCCTCGTCCCTCCGAGGTCCTCGGCCTCCGGAGAGTCGCCTGGGATGCCGAACCCAGCGGCTCCGCCTCCTCCCCTCCAGCGGGAGTCTGACGCCTCAAGGTGCTCGAATGTGAGACTGAAGAGGATGACGAAGGGTTCCTGGCTTTACGAAGAGTCCGGTACGATGTGGCGGGCGTTAGAGGCAAAGCGCCATCAAGTTCGATGTTTCCAGGTTTCCGAAGCGTTCGGCTGTGGTGGGTGGCGGGTTGACTGCCGTCCCCTTCTGGGTAGCCTTGGGAATGGAAGCTTGTGTTCATGACGGATGGCGTTAGGGTGTACTGTTGATCGTCCGACATCATTGGGGGCGGAGCCAGTGGCTGGGCTTCACTATCATCCTCAGGAGGCCCCTCCTTTCGCCCTCTGATGACAGGAATCAGCTGGATGTCAGACTTTCTGATGTTCTTCTGCGGGCGCCGCGGGTGGCGGGTGTACGTCGACTCGGCCTGCCTGCAGTTGTAAGCCCGGCTGTCCCGTTTCTCCGGGCGGCAGAATGTCGTCACCAAAGCGATGGCCAACAGGAGCAGCAGGCAGGTGGCACCCAGGCAGATCGCCATCATCATGGTGAAGCTGAGCTGTCCGCGGTTACCAGGTGACGAGTTCTTCAGATGGTCCTTGAGGTTGATGAAAGTCACCTCCAGAGTCGCCTTGGTGGCCAAGCTGGGACTTCCCATGTCAGACACAGCGATGTTCACCTTAAAGGTTTTCCCGATTAGCTCCGTAGCGTTGGTGGTGTTAACAAACAGCTGGCCCGTATCCTGATCCAACCAGAACAGTCCGTAAGGGTTTCCATCAGTGATGAGGTAGCTGAGTTGTCCGTTCAGCCCCGAGTCTGGGTCTTCAGCCTTTATGGTGGATGCAAGGAACCCAACAAGTCCCTCTCTGACTGAGTGATTGATCGGCAAAGGGGTGAATCCTTCTTCTATGTCATTCCCCAGCTCGGTCACAATCTCCCCCTTGTCTGTATTGACGGGTACATTTAGAGAAGCTACACCCTTTCTGGGCTTTGGCTCCTTGATGACCGGGTAGTTGTCGTTCACATCCTGGATGTGGATTTGCACAGAGGCGGTGCTGGTGAGAGGCGGATGACCCTGGTCAACGGCCTCCACCATGAAAGAGTAGGTGTGGGATTCCTCGTAGTCTAGAGGATGCTGGACGCTTATGACGCCACTAGTCGGGTGGATGGAGAAAGACTGTGAGTTAGTTTCCACTTCGTTGGTGTTGCCTATGGAGTAGGACACTCTTCCGCTGAACTCCAGGTCCACATCGTGGGCTTCGACTTTCAGAGCGTGGTAGCCGGCCATGTTGTTCTCCCTGAAGGAGGCCTTGTAGAGGGAGGTGGAGAACATCGGGGCGTTGTCGTTCTCATCCAGAACATGGACAGGCAGGTGTTTAACACAAGACAGTGGGGGATCTCCATAATCCTGGGCGAGGAGCGTGATGTTATACTGCATCACCTTTTCTCGATCCAGGCTGCCATTGGTAACAATCATGTAATTGTCACCGTGGATCCGTTTAAGGCGAAAAGGGCCAGATCCTTGCTGAATGTGTGCTCTCGCTTTACCATTTTGTCCTGAATCGGCATCAGAGACCATCACCAGAGCAAGGAAGGTGTCCTCCTGTGCTCCTTCCAGCACAGTTGCCACGGGTGAGTTGGGTGGAGTCCAGGTCATGTGTATCCTTGGTGCGTTATCGTTTACGTCTCTAAGCTTGACGTGCAGTTTGCAGTGCGTGGGGATCGCATTGGGCCCGCGATCACGGGCCTGTATGATCACTTCGTAAGAGGACTGGGCCTCGTAGTCCAGAGGTGCTTTGAGACTCACAGCTCCATGTTGTGGATCCACATAGAAGAGCCTCTGAACCTCCGGACGTGTGTGCTTACTGAGCGAATACTCCACTTCTCCGTTTGCACCCTGGTCTGGATCAGTGGCTTTGAGGTTGATGATGGTTGTGCCGCGGGCTGTATCCTCAGAGAGCTCCACGGTGGGAGTGCTGTCCTCAAACGTGGGGCTGTTATCATTTGAGTCCTGAATATTAACACGGACGAATGTGCTCCCAGACCTGGGGGGGTTCCCTTTATCCCATGCCACCAGGGTGAGGTCAAATGTGGCGTGAACCTCCCTGTCCAGTTCTTTGATCACCACCAGTTCTGCCTGTTTTGTCCCACCTGGTGCGACTGTCACATCCAGAGCGAAGTGTTGGTTGACGGACAGCGAGTAGGTTTGGAGGCCATTAGGCCCCGCATCAGGATCCACCGCCCGGTCCAAAGGGATTCGCATCCTAAGACCAGCTGTCTCTGAGATCTCTACTTCCTGCAGCGTGCTGGGGAAGCTGGGACTATGGTCATTCAGGTCCATCACCTCCACACGAACCCGCAGGCAGTTCACAGCACCGCTCTTCCTGTAGAGGACGCTGAAGGCAACCTCGCACAGATCCGAGCCACGGCACAGCTCCTCCCTGTCCAGCCGGCCCTGGGTGGAGACGACCCCGTCTCGAGTGCTGACGGAGAAGGGAAGGGCTTTTCCGTGCTCCACCACCTGGAAATCCTCCAGAGGACCACCTTCGTCCCTTTGCCGGAGGTCGTCGACCAGACGGCCGACCCGGGTTCCCGTCGGCTGCTCCTCCCAAACCCGGTACTGGATAGTTATGGATGACGGCTCGGAGGAGCGAGTGTCAGAGCAGAGACTCAGAACCAGAAGCAGAGCCAGCAGCATTATGATGTGAAGTAATAATAATCTGTCTAGTGGCTAAACAGGCATTTCTAAAATCTCTATAAGGAAAAATACTTCAGACTTCACGGTTTTCTTTTCTTCTGTTTATCTCTAACAAACATTATATAAGATGATGAGCAAATCCATCTTTTCTTCAAAATAATCTACAGTTTCTTCTCACAAAACAAACAACCAAAACCAAACCAGTGAAGAAAACTGTTGGTTTTGTGATGCAAAAAATAAAATAAAGCTCCAGTGTGGTCAAGAGACAATTATAGAAAGCTATAATTAAGATGTCATCCTGTCTCTGTTCAGACACTCTCTGCCTGCTGTTGTTACTCACTCATACAGCTGCTGGCGTCCAGCCTCTCACTTCATCCTCCTCAACTCAGGAAACTTTAGCTCCTACTGACAAAGTTTGGATGTGGGTTTCCACATGCTAGCGGAGCCCCAGCCAATCCAAAGGGAGAAGGAGGGTCATATGCAAATTAATCCAGACTCAACACAAAGAAAAAAGCCCTCCTGCCCTGAGGAAACTCGCCACAACTCTGGAGTGCTTTTAAAGAAACACGACACCGCCGCTCCGTCACTCTAAGCTTTTCTCCCCCTTTCTGTCTGCATAAACTCATCACAACCTGCAGTCTGGGCCCTTAAATCATTAACTCCCAGTGGGACTTAAGTCCACGTCAGGACATGTATTTGTATTCCATCACAGTGACGTATGATCTGGGCTTTAGGGTCATAAATACAGCAACAGCTTCAGAGCTGTCAGTCATCAGTAACTCTCTGTGAAATATAAGTAAGTATAAAATAAAGTATAAACAGTAAATTATCATTGTGTATTCTTTAAATCCAAAGTTTGACAGTCAAGGACATCCAACACAATGACAGATTTCTCTTCTTTGAGCTAGTTGCTTTTGTTGTATGTCCTTGGAAATGAACACAATAATATGGAAAAACAGTCCTTGAAGATTCAACCAGCTATGAAGCGAATGCTCAAAATTCAAAAGCCTGCCCTTAATGTGACAAAACCCACATTCCAGCTTTCCCCTTCAATATAATTATGAAGATTTAGAGCGTTCATCTCCAACAACACGCCACAGAGGACAAAACATTTCCAGCAAATCGTGGCAGGAGCTCATTTCAGTCATTCCTTTACAGTTAAAAGTTTGTTCATCAGTGAAATCAAGTAAATCCTGATAAATCCCAGTGGAAGCCTGACGGAGAAAAATATTCTATAAGCAGCTGATTGACTCAGAATTTGCTGTCGTTAAACACACTTAAAATGGACAATTTAAGAAAAGATTCACCTTTGTGAAGTTTCCTAAAGTTTCATGTTATTTTTATGTAGACTTAGATATCGTACGGGGCTTTCCTAAACAATGCAGACTGTGATTAACGAATGACAACTATTGAGTGTAATGTTGAGGACGATCAACTTTCTGTCTCTTCTCTTTGAGCGGTTGTTCTTTGGTTGGATTAGAGTCCTGCAGACACCAAGTTAAAACCACTAAAACCACTTAGACCTCAACAGCTGCAGAGCCACTGACAGAAGCTGAATGTTTTCCCAGCATGCACGGCGCTTATTTTTCATTTGGTCCCCAGAATATCCTGCAGGCTGAGAGGGAATCGGGCCGAGGAGGTTCAAGCGTATCACTTTCCTCTCGGCTCGGGGGGGGGGGGGACTGGTTAAAGCATAAAGGCGTCGGCGCTGTCACCTTCCACTGGACAGACAGATGGATGACTGAGGAGATAACACAGAAGAGCAAGGCACTACTGACGGGGTTGGGGGTTCAATTCCTGAATATATGAGACTTCCTCCCACAGTCCAAAGACATGCATTGTTGACTCTAGATGTCCCATAGTTATATATAGTTATATACCCTCCAAACCCCCTCATCCACACAATATCCCATCATTATATACATTCAGATTCATATTGTCACAGGTTTCTTTCTCTCACTTGTTCAATCACTGACCTCCTTTGTCCGCCAGCACCAATCAGAACCCTTAAGTGAGTGTGAATGAGTCAGAAGCTCATTCTAGTAGAACTGGAACTTTAGAGTTGATATGTTGAGGAACTATTAAACTGAACCTGTTCTGTGATCTGGTGTCAACTCATTTCACTTTGAATTCAATTGAAGTTCAGACACAAGAGGCTGCTGAATGGTGTCTGGGTGGTTAAAATAAAGTAGTGTTGACAGTTGGTAGGAGACGGGATGCATTACATCAGAACTATCAGAATATTATACCTGAATATATAAAACAGTAGAAGCCCTAAATAGAACCAGAAATATTGTAAAATGACCTTTAACTGTCTGTGAGGTCTGCAGTCGTCTTCAGACAGCCTAACCCGGAGTTATCCAGGCAGAGCAGAGGTCAGCCAATCAGATTAGACTATCAGCAAAACAAACACCAGTGGCACGGTGTGTGTGTGTGTGTGTGTGTGTGTGTGTGTGTGTGCGTACAGACTACATTCCCAGCTGAATAAGTGCTTTTGCAGACACACACAGGAACACGTCTGTTTCCTATTAATTCACCACCTGTATGAGTGTGTGTGTGAGTGTGTGTGTGTGTGTGTGTTTGTGTGTGCGTGTGTGTGTGTGTGTGTGTGTGTGTGTGTGTGTGTGTGTGTGTGTGGTCAGGACAGGACATTACGTACCATCAATCTAACTTTCTTCACTTCAACACTTTCACTCTTTCAGTGTTTTCTTTTCATTCATATGAGTCTCTTTTCTTGAGCTGAATGTTTGAATGAGATGTTTCAGTTTTCTACAGGAAGCAAAAACTGAAAGAAAAAACAAACTTCTGATGAAGAACATCTGCAACAGCTGGAATAGTTTAGTTAATCCCTCTCTGCTCCAACATGGCTGATAAGACCGAAGATAAGACGACAGATCACAGCATGCCGACTTATCACACACACACACACACACACACACACACACACACACACACACACACTCAACATCTACAACATCTGCAACATCTGTGTTCAGTGAAAGAAATACAACCCCCCACCCCCCTCAACTATTATCCATGTTGTCTGCTGTTCTGAATGTATTTTTTTATAAAACACTGAAACATTTTTGTCACCAGTTCAGTTTAAAATATCGAATCATAGAAGAGGAAACAGTCACAGTGAGATGTAGAATCATAGAAGAGGAAACAGTCACAGTGAGATGTAGAATCATAGAAAAGGAAACAGCCACAGTGAGATGTAGAGTCATAGAAGAGGAAACAGTGAGTAGTGAGATGAAGAATCATAGAAGAGGAAACAGTCACAGTGAGATGTAGAATCATAGAAAAGGAAACAGCCACAGTGAGATGTAGAGTCATAGAAGAGGAAACAGTGAGCAGTTAGATGTAGAATCATAGAAGAGGAAGCAGTCACAGTGAGCAGTGAGATGAAGATGACTGGATGTACAGCAGCTCGTGTGAATTAGCCGACCCAACCGGCAGGACAACAAGTTCCATATCAGTTTCAGGGACTGTGTTTACATCCAATACCAACATTTTAAAGATTCTCATTTTCAACAATATCTGCACACTGCAACTAGTTTATAGTTAATTATTCAAAAAGATATTCAGAAAACACAAAATCATTATCAAAAAGATATTCATTAAGACTCCAGTCTCCATACCGATCCAATCTAAACCAGGAACATAACCAGGTCATAAATCATGATATAAAGGACCCAGTCTTCACAGACATCTACTCCTCACTTAGTCAACAAAAGGTCCCAGCTCCTTTCAAAACCTCCACCATTATCCCCATTCAACTATCTGGACTGAACGACACTAAACTATATAATACTATAATCCTATATAACTGATAACAGGCCTGTAGCCCTGACAGCAGTGGCTGTGAAGGCATTTGAGTGCATAGTCTTGGTACACATTAAATCAGTCACATCCCCCCTAATGGACCCACTATCACGTATCAACCTGACACAGCACTGCACCCTCCAACATCTGGAGTTCTAACATATCTATAGCACTGCACCCTCCAACATCCGGAGTTCAAACATACCTATAGCACTGCACCCTCCAACATCTGGAGTTCAAACATACCTATGGCACTGCACCCTACAACATCTGGAGTTCAAACATACCTATAGCACTGCACCCTCCAACATCTGGAATTCAAACATACTTATAGCATTGCACCCTCCAACATCTGGAGTTCAAACATACCTATAGCACTGCACTCTCCAACATCTGGAGTTCAAACATACCTATAGCACTGCACCCTCCAACATCTGGAGTTCAAACATACCTATGGCACTGCACCCTATAACATCTGGAGTTCAAACATACCTATAGCACTGCACCCTCCAACATCTGGAATTCAAACATACTTATAGCACTGCACCCTCCAACATCTGGAGTTCAAACATACCTATAGCACTGCACCCTACAACATCTGGAGTTCAAACATACCTATAGCACGGCACCCTACAACATCTTGAGTTCAAACATACCTATAGCACTGCACCCTCCAACATCTGGAGTTCAAACATACCTATAGCACTGCACCCTACAACATCTGGAGTTCAAACATACCTATAGCACGGCACCCTACAACATCTTGAGTTCAAACATACCTATAGCACGGCACCCTCCAACATCTGGAGTTCAAACATACCTATAGCACTGCACCCTCCAACATCTGGAGTTCAAACATACCTATGGCACTGCACCCTCCAACATCTGGAGTTCAAACATACCTATGAGCGACACCTTCCAACATCTGGAGTTCAAACATACCTATGGCACTGCACCCTACAACATCTGGAGTTCAAACATACCTATGGCACTGCACCCTACAACATCTGGAGTTCAAACATACCTATAGCACGGCACCCTACAACATCTTGAGTTCAAACATACCTATAGCACGGCACCCTCCAACATCTGGAGTTCA